>PNEQ01067065.1:0-12619 GCA_003012365.1 Medauroidea extradentata | reverse complement strand
TATCTTACAAAAATGTGTTTAAATCAACAGTATATAACAGTTTGTAACAATTGTAATTGCATATTTTCTAAGTAGGCCGGTTTACAAAAGGTGACTATTAATCGTACGTCCATTATTCATTCTATTTGTAAGCATTTAAAGAACAAAAAAAGTCAAGTCATTATATTGCGTACACTAGACATGGTATTCCTGCATGTTGACTACAATTTACAGAATTAAAAAATTTCTATCAATTAATGATTCATTATACATTTATCTTATTCCTATATTTTTTAGTCAGTTTAATGCTTAGAAACTATACTTATGGAAATAAACCTTAATTTCATCTTTATCTTATTGTCATACATAATATAAAAAAAGTAACAAAAAACATTTGGAGTGACTGGGATTCGAACCCAAATAAAACTATTATCGTGCCGACACCTTAGCGCCTGAGCTACATTTTTTTTTTTTTTTTTTTAATAAAAATGTTTGGTGCAGCGGAACCTTCCGCATCAACACTGCACCAACCATTCCCCCCTTTAGGTTTGACATATTTCGAGTGACCCTAGCAATTTTCGTTTGACAATTTGTATGGTGACAAGGTTTGAGACCCAACGGACAAACACAAATTAACACCCAGCCTGACCTGTGAATCGAACCCAGAACCCCTCGCACCAAAGTCGGCCGCTCAACCAATTGAGCCACGGGGGGTCGGCCGCTCAACCAACTGAGCCACGGGGGGTCGGCCGCTACTCAACCACTTTTGTAAAAATGACCAAAAAAATATATGTTTAATGCAAAGCTTTTAAAACTACAAATTTTTTTATTTTGGATTATTTGGGCTTTTAAAATGTTAGTGAGTTATTATTTAGTATTCCTGCTGCCACAAAGTTTCGTTTTCTGTATGATTAGAATATTTTTGTTTTCTCTTTTTATTATTAAAAGCGATATTCGTCCAGCAAGCGGTAAAATACGTTGTAACGTACGTAGCCGTCTGTAGGACTAAGCGTACTGCGCATGCGTAGTTATATTAGGACAAGGAAAAGTCACAGATCAGTCCTGAATAGGCAATGACCTTACCCTAAACCCTTATACAAACGTTTAGGAATACCGATAAGGTCTAGGCATGACATATGCTGCACCTAAACCCTTATACACACGTTTGGGAATACCGGCCTAAATCTGTAACATACTTAATATTTAATATTAAATAAGATTGTGTAGTGGTTTGCAAGTAGTACTTTTTGGGTGCATTTTGTGTCTAAAGTGGAAGAAAGATGCCGATGAGTTCAAAAAGAGATTTAAAATAATAGGTATGCTTTCAGGTAAATACCATAGAAGAAAGACATAATTTATGTGACAACCAAGCTACCGACGAAGTACAGTATGTTGTTTAGGAACACATAGAACTTTTTAAAATTGTTTAATATCATTTTTCTATGACTTACAACCGGAAACGAAAATGAATACCCGCGCAATGAAATCAATATTAAAAAACTATACACCTTGTACATGAACTATATCTGCAGGTAAAATAATTGAAGAGCGCATTTACAATAACGTGCTCAATAAAGAATTTAACTTGTACTATCACAGGCCTGGGAAGGATATACGTGCACAATGCGGTAAAGAAATAAAAAAAATTCAAGTTGCATTGTTTCGTAATGGTCCTCACAAAGATGAATTGGAGTCTAAAAATCAGCAGTATCTGGGAAAAACAGAAGTAGCAACAACAAGCATCAAAGATGACAAAAAATTCCAGGCAATTGAATGATACTATCGTTTTGAACACGATCTATAAAATGCTTGAGATTTTCCCAATCTAACAACCTCCAATGTACTTATGAGAGTATCATGTTTATGTGCTGTGTCGAACCTGGAGATTCGTCAATCTGCAACTGGGAAAACCTTCATATAGTCTACGTCATAAGATGAGACTGCAGCTGCAAGAAGATCGCAATAAATTGATAGATGTCTTATGAAACACACTGAGGTGATCTGTGCCAGGTACATATAGCGTACAGTAAAACAAAAGTCGGCCAATAATATAACTAAGTTTTCTGATTTTTAAAGACAATATACTGTTGACATGTTCCCAGTTGTTAGTTATTAAGATATAAATTAAATAAGTGTATATAGGATACTATGACCTATAAATTAGAAGAAAAAAAAACGAATTGCCTAAATTTACTTTTCTTTTATTATTGCACTCAACCTAAGTACTTGAAAACTGCCCGTAAACCCGGATTTGTTTATGATTTATGCCAACACTTTCTACTGTATATTATGTTACCCGCCAACTCAAGTTATGCACAACAAACACAGCATTAACAGCCTAAAAGAAATGCGAAACCCTAGAAGAGAATTTGCACAAAATTATGCCTACCACGAAGACAAACAGAACTGGCGCATCGTGGCGATTCAGTTCGTCTTCGTGGTATGCAAAATTTTGCCAAGCGGGTATGTAGGGATAGTTACCGTCTACCGGAGTAGTATTGCATAACATCAACATAAAGTAATAATTATTGCGAAATTTTCAGAATATTTTAATACCAATATTTCTTGTATTTTTAACCTGTACATGTTGTGGTTTGAACTTCGAGGTATTGTTCAAAAACATACACATACATGTAGCGCAGTAACTATAGTAAGAATGTTACCAAGAAAATGTCTGCTTTATCGTTTCAATTGGCAATATTAAAGCGCACCTGTCTGTAAATAGCGCGTTATTTATAGCAGTTCTTTCCTGTGCCTTTCCATATGCAGCTTAATTTAAAACCACATCAGACCACGCGGCGTATGGTATCATGCAACAGTAGTGACAACTGCCATGTGGTGTAAATATCAGCAGACACGAGCCGAACTAATATGTAGTTAAGGCAAACATAAAAACAGACAGACGTGAAGTATTAATCTTCTGCCGAATTAACCGCTTACGAAATTACTAAGAAGATTTTCGTGTCTCATTAACCCATATCCAGCGTATAACGATTATATGTTGACGGTAAAAAGCATTACACATGTAACATAGGCATTACACAAATACACATGCAAAAGTTAATTATAAAAGTGCGGAAATAATAGTAACATAAACAAGAATATTCTAAATAAATTGAAGGGCCTCACAAGCACTGGAGTAAATTAATATTAAAACATGTCGAATTGTGTCATATAATAGGGGCATTCCATGTATAGTACTGAAAATTGAGCATAACATCGCAAAGGTAAATCATCGTTATGATGATGTTTGGTGGTCTTGTAGGCATCGGTACCTGGTATTCCATCTACGCAGACATTGGTAGTAAGCGGGGTCACTAAATGCATTTCTGACTGTTGCGCCCATAAGCTCTCGCGGCGCGCGGAAAGGCAACCAACAATGTACACATGGACATTGTGGTTCCCCACAGTCTTCGTCTAGTGGCGTGTTTCTCAGGGCAGAGCAAGGAATGTTCACTAGAAGTCTGTTTCGTGTATCTTCAGTAAATGTTTACACTTGTAAGGGCGCTTATAACTGTTTACATTCTCCGACACCATGAACGCAAGGCGAAACGTACTGCACATAAGATTGAACGTAAATCTCAAGTTTATTTTAGTACTAAAATGTCTACCGACATTGCATCACACAAACATGCAAGCCTATAACACATAAAACGTAAGTTACCTAAGAACTGCCAAACATTTACTGAATTTTTACGAAACCGTGTACACCGCCTGCTAGATATGCAACAAACATGGCTCTTATATGTCAATGGCTGCCTATACGCAGGTGCTGCGCGACGCATTTACTATAGTAAATGCCTGCAATTTCCGGGTACGGTCTCATCAATACGATAAATTTAGAATTTTAGAATTTGTAGGCATAAATAATAAAATTATATTAAATAAAAAAATACTTAAAATGATTTAAATGTGCAAGATATTTACACTACATACGTAAACAAATGCACTCATACATAAACGCATACAAACTAAAGTATATATCACGCAAGACGGACATAAACCAATATTTCCCCTTTATTTTTCCTCACGGGGTTTTTGAATCGGTGTGCTAATATTTCTACCCCGACTCATCAGTTTCTCCGCCGTTTCACTCCTGCTTCATCCAAGATTCCTCATACTACAACTCCAGCTACAATCCTTAAATCCCGACTCGACATAGGACAAATAAAATGCACTTTACAACGGATCACACACAAATGAATACACATAAACGACGCAAAAACCGAGAAGAAAATACGTAAGCAGGGTTTAATGTCTAGTCGTCAGACGAGATCCATGGAGAAACTCAGGAATAAACGCGGCCGCAGTGCGTATAAATGAACCGTCCCATCAGAATTTGCCTAGAGTGAATTCACAAATTCACTGGCCGGAATAGGTCCTCCCGAATGAAAGTTCAGTGTTTAATCAATGCGCCATCACGCTCGTTCTCAAAACAGTAAGGAAAAAGTATGCGTTCCAACATAAGCAAGCCTATCCTCTTCCCAAGATGAAATGCTATATACGCTACCAACACTCCAAACACTTTCTTTGCCACAACATAAATGCTGTTGCATCAAAGAAAATATTTGTTTAAGGTGGGAGTTCGCCGTAAATTTGTTTTAATGTTTTTTATATTTATAAGTGAAGTAGTTTGTTTTATAGATATACGTTGTGATTATTTTCCTGCGATGAAATTTTTTTCCAATCATAGTTTATGTATAATATCATGTTTAAGTCCAAATTTGCGTAAAACGGTTCTATAAAAAAAAAAAAAAGGAAAACCAATATACTTACCGAAGTGAAAATTTCACACGAAGAACAGTGCCACGGACTACGACAAGACATGTATAAAAACCACATTGACGAGTATTTTGTACTTTTTAAACATTTCCAAAAATTACAATTTTTTTTAAATTTAAACACATTGTTTTTAACATAAAAATATCAATGCGGTTTGTAGGCCCATGACACAGTTGTTTAGTGTGAATTATTTATTTCGGTAAGTAAGCTGGTTTTCCTTTATTGCATAAAAACGTTGTACGCAAATTTTAACTTTAACATGCTATAATACGAAAACTATGAAAGCGGAAAAATTTTCATTACGGTAAAAAATAGTCACATTGTATTCATACAAAACAAACCATGTCTCGTACAAATATCAAAATTATCAAAACAATTTAAATTTTCAGTAAACCGCCCCCTCAAATGTAAACGATTACACAGTAGCTTGGCTGGAAATAAAATTGTTGCTTAAAGTACACAACGATGGTAGCAGAAATCTATGCTGCCATTACAATGTTTCCGTAGTAATATTTGTGACACAAGTTATTTGTAATTGTTTTAATACAAATTTAATTTTGGACGAATTCTTGTCATTGTTACAAAGAAAATAAAATTGTTGTGAAAGAAACATTTTTAAAGAAAAATGTAGTAAAACAAAAAATAATAGCTTTCCTTTGCTGTTAGCAAAGGTTCCTTTACAGGTGGGATTGTTCCTTAGTCGTTGAAACTATTCCTTAATAGCAGGGGTTGTTCATTAATACCGGGCATGGCTGATTCCATCCACTAGTTTACTGTTTACACCAATCAAGGCCTCAAACTGTTTGACAGCACGTAAAACAAACACTTTAGTAGTAAATTAGTAGAAACTATATGGGTGCTAAACGGGAGTAATCCTGTGCTAATTGAGAGAACTCGAACCTTAAAGTAAACTTTCAACTTCTTTACTGGAAGCCGAACAGTTTCAAGGAAAGTGTTTTTGTTTTAACTGTAAATAAAACGTTTTTGCTGTGCAGTAAAGGAGTCGGCACTGTGCCGACACCTACATACAGTATTTAGAGACAGCACCAACTGAGTAGACAACATTGACCCTCACCTCGCTCCGTCGACGGCACGGCAGTAAGGACGCACCTCGCATCTGAAAGCTAGCGGCCGACTGACGAAGGTATGTACGGTTGTTCGAGCGAGCGCGACTTTCACGCGCCGCGTCGCATGCGTGCGGAAGTGCGTCGCCAATCGCAGCCGCGCGACCCCGATCAGTTCGCCTGAGTGTCACCGCCCACCCACGCATCTGGGGCGAGATTCACCCGAGGAAAGATTACCTCTACTACATGTTAGAGAAATCAATATTAAAAGTTTTGGCACAACACGATTTATGCCGCTTGAGCGCTGTAAGACGTGTAAACTGACTAATCACAGAGCTTTCGTGAATTTTAAGTTAAATGAAGTTGGTTATTTAAAATACGAAATTGGTTTGTTTTTCTCTTTAAAATTAAATTTAACGACTTCTCTCTTTGCCAATCCTAGTAGTTCCCCCCCCCCTCCCGCGGTTTCGTAATTTCAAGAACCAGTTAGCGATAGTAGCGAAACTAGCGGAAGAATTTTTCCCATGACAAAATAATAACATCGAGGTTCCTAGCCTGTAGTAGAATTAACCTTACGAGAGGCGGAGGAGGAGACTGCAGCTGACAACTCAAGACACTGCTATAAGCTATCCTTATCTAGCCACAAGACTAACCCAAACAATGAAAGTGTGAGAAGAGATGGGACTGCAATATTAGCGGAACGAAGGCGACCGAGGAAACAGAAGAGCCCCGGGATAATCTCACACACGGCAGTGTACGCCACAATACCCACACGAGAATCCCGAACCGGAAAATTCCCCAACTCCAAAAGGCATATGGGAGCTAATCGGGAACCTACACCGGTAAAAGGGACCGCGGTGGCCGAATGGTCAGATCATTCGTCTCCCACAAAGGCTATCCGAGTTCCATTCCCGGATTTTCTCATGTGGGAATCGTGCCGGACGATGCCTCTGGTCGGTGGGTTTTCTCGGGCATCTCCCGTTCACCCCGCCCTTTCATTCCGGCACTGCTCTATACTCACGTCATGTCACCCCTCACCAGCGCTAAATGCCACGAAATTGAGCGCTGACCAAAATTACTCACTCACTCACCCACCCACCGGTAAAAGACCAGTGACAAATCACTGAGTCAACCGAGAAGCACAGCAAAAGCTTCTATAAATTTCAAAACAAGATTACACTTTCGTATTAAGTGTATAACAAAAGTACGTGTGCGACGTATTACGAGCATATAAGTCACGCACTACACCTAAAAAAGGAAGAAAACCTGAGTTTTTAATACAATGTCGCAGAACAACAACTTCTCTTATCTAGCAAAACATGATTATAAAGTGCGCTTTCATGGATTTACAAAACTATGTATGTTACATTGAAATATTTTTCAGCTGTATTCCTAAAAATTGTTACATATTAGGAATAAGTCCTGGCGAAAGCAGCAAGGATAGATATTTACATCTGAAATTTAATTCGACAGTGTTCAGTTATTTTTAATGACATAGCTTTCAGGCAGAAAACATTTTATGCGTTGAGACGAGGAGAGTAGAGTTATAGAAATAAAAAAATTTGGATAAAATTTGTAAGATTATGTTTAAGAGTTTTTTAATCGAAAATATTCATTTGCCCATAGTTTTCAAGGTATTTAAAAACGCCCTTTAAGATGCCATAGCAACGTATCCTCTCAGAGATGAACAAAAAAGTCAGTAGTGGCATATATGCATGTAATTTCGAAGGATACAACGTCTTGCCTAATTTAATAATGTAAATCCCTAGCCTTGCTTTCGCCAGCTCCTCGCTTCGTAGCACACTATTCGTTTAATCAATTAACGAGAATTTATAACTGGTTGAAATTAATGCATGCACTATCCACAAACTACAACTGCAACTACATCTCAAACGTTACCAAAAGCATGCTTCTCTTTACGTTTGATGGAATCAAATAAAGTGTATCTGAGTAGTCGCAGTACAAGCAGTACATTTTCTGATATTCTTCAAAGGCAGCTGCAAACTATCAAACTCAGTGCGAACTCGGTTATCCACTAAGAACTTAAACAGGATATAGCCTCAGTTCACGTATTTGCTCACTCAGCTGGGAAATGCAAATCTTCAAAATACGCATTATAAGTAGGGACATGCAAAATTCGCATTATTTTCTGACAGCTGACTAGACTCCAAGTGACTATAAGCTAGTTAGACGTCTCCCGCTGGCCGATATTGTCGTGACTTGCCGCGGAGAATGCTTACACGGTAGAGAGGCCTATCTACGTAAAGACGTAACACACGTAAATACAATACATTAAAATTCGTGGCCAATTTAATCGCAGAATATGCTCTGTTATGTATAGGAAAGTGAAGTTTAGCATGCTACCAAAGGATGACGCGAATTTTGCATGTCTCTAATTATAAGCAGGACGCCCGTCACGTAATGTAAGACCAATCCCAGTACTTCCAAAAACAACTACTCTAGAAAAAGCCGCTGACCTTATCGTCTCGACTGAAAACACGTTCTCGCCTCTTGTGCGACGAGTGCAAAAGTAGTTTCGCAGGTGACACTGCCGGTTTTAAAAGTGGCGCATCCTGTCTGCGCGAGTGCACTTATCGCAAAGTGTGCTGCCATTCGCGGATATTTGGATATTCTGAAAGTGTGTTGTCAAGACTTACTATGCTATATGCTCCAGCTCAGGGTTGTTCAATTCTCTGATGCCTCAATCAAATTATTTTTTCCCTACCTAAATGGATGCATGCCATTTTGACTAAGATAATTAAAATAGTCAATTATAAGCCATAGAAAAGAACAACTGGACAGTAATATTTCTAAAAGTCAACTTCCAATCACTAAACCTAACGCAAGGTTGGCATATATTGAAAAATATAAATTATTAAAAAATAAATAAAAATAATAAAACTGCATAAAAATTCATTCGTTTCAGGAAGTCAGACAGCAAATAAAAACTCTAAGAGAGGATTATACTGTTTTGTTGCTTGAATTATTGGCTTAAGCAGATTTGATTGATTTAAGACTCGGTTTCAGTCGCCATACTGAATTTTATTATTTTTCTGGGAAGAAACGGCGACTATACCGCAAATTCTATTTACCTTGCGCTGCAAGACAAGCATGGCAACAGAGCTAGCAATGTATTAGGTCGCAATTTGTCAGGAAATTTATGAATATAAAAATATTTGCCACACACGTTATTATAAGTTAACAGCTAAATCGCAAGGTCTGTACTGTAGCGAAACGTAAATATAATTTGAGGTTTAATCGCATATTTAACATATTTCTTCTCAGAATTCCAAAAAAGCAAAAAATTATAAAATTCAATATGGCGACTGAATCCGAGCACGGTAGACAGCAATTTTCATTAGTTTTCATTGTAATATTGTACCAATTATTATTATAATTTTAGAATTTTGCTCTTATGACATTTGTTGTCTATCGTAGTTTTTTGCACAATGGCTTGTCAAAGTCAAAATTTGTATACCACTGATTCAAAAACGACACTAAACCCAACTGACTTACCAAACTGAAATGATTCACACTGAATAACAATGACGTAGGCTACAAGGTTTCCTGTACAAAAACAAACACAAAAAATAATATTCTGCATCTTAAATTTTTTGTATCTTTAAAATTTTAATTTTAAAAACCAGCTTTTTAAATGAAAAAATACTTAATTTTTTATTTTTATATAGGATACCTTTCAGCCTACAACGTCGTTATTCAGTGGGAATTATTTCAGTTCGGTAAGTCAGTTTGCTTTAGTGTCGTCCTTAAAACCGTGACAGGCAAATTTTGACTCACAAGCCATTTCGTAAAAACTGCTGTAGATAAAAAAAATTTCATAAAAGCAAAATTTAATCAAAATTTAGTCAAAATTTATGTCTAAAATAAAGAAAAAATTATGGTATAAATATAAAAAAAAAATGATAAAATTGATGTGACACGTCTAAAAAAAACTCTGCGTATACAGAACATTTGCGTTGGAGTGGCTGAACTGAATGTATGTACTCGAGTAGACCAGAATAATAGTTGGTAATGATGACTGTAGCAGCCAGTGGACAAGTGACGCAAGTGACCGACACACAAGTGTGTACAAGTTCAGGAGCTCCATCCTGGTGATAGAGCCAATAAAACAAATAGACGGGGTCACGGATTTTTACTCATTCTATTTGAAGCCACGCGGAAGGTGTTACCTTTGGTACGCGATCATGATTGGACTTCTGAAGGTTTAACGGCCGCGACACTAGTCCTCCCATGATGGGAAGAAGCGTGGCGCTAGTAGTAGGTAGACATGTCACAAGGAGGGGAAATGTACTGCGCCTGTCATGAGTTCATGGCACACGGTAAGTGGAGACGTAGCGGCGAAAACCGAGCCAGCTGCCTGTACCACAGTATTATGGCCGGTACTATGGTGCGCCACACCAGTTGCACGCGTCGTCAAGGACAACACAATGGTAGTTCGCATTTTTCCCGCGGGACTAGTTGTCGTGGCCGTGTAGTACAGACGAAACCAATAATGTAAACAAGGTGCATATTTCTGAATATTTGTAAGTACTTTAAATATACGAAGTATTTGCACATTTAGCTATACACCTGCATGTAACCGTCCTTCAGACTTAGTCGAGAATGGACGTTGGTTGCCATACTAGAAGGATAGACCTAAAACTCCAGCGACAGCAATCACAGTCGAGATAAATACGCCGTGGTATACAAAGGAGGTGACACCACGCCACTGCAGTGCCAGCTGACGTGAAAAACGCCGTCCAATAGAATCCCACACGCCGGGACCTGAAACACTAGTGACTAACCATCGAAACACACTTGGGTCGGAGGTTTTGTACGTGTGAGTACAAGTAAGTCTGAAGACATATACGCGGAATAAATCGCATTTGATTGCATCTTTTTAAGTAGGATTTCTGGTAGATCAATACATTATGTTAGTTAACATTTTGTTGAGGAAAACATGCAACAGTCCACGAAGAAAAAATACAAAAATAATTTAACAGTATACATTATGGACAATATATTTTGATGTAAAACATTAAATGTTTAATGACTATATCCTAAATAAATGACAATGTCCAAAACATAACAGATTATTCATTTCAAACCACTCCTTCAAAGAGCCCATTACAAAGAGCGTGTTTCGTCGGAAATAGCGAAGAGTGGTCATATTCCAAGGCAAGCGGTTATATCAAATTTGAGCACGTGGAAATTGTGTTGTGGAGATCAAGGTGTATTACTGGAGACTTTATTCCTCGCCTTGACACGCTACTGGCTGTGCAGTGTACCTGCTCCAGCCAGACTAGAATTGTATATAGTCATTTCTAGAGACTTTCCAATTTCGCGTTATTACTAGAGGCACGATTATTTCGCGTATTTATTCTAGATCATGTTGAACGCCAACAACGTATACTTCTCTGTCATCATTGTGATCGGACAACAGTTGTTTTGATACACATTTGACGACTGCAAACCAGTCATAAATAAGGAAATAACTCGTGGTGAAATCACGTGGTACACGCATGAACGGTTAGAAACCAATGATAAATCGACAATGCCCAGTTCGTGTACAGGAGTGAGACGTCTAGGCTGCTACTACCAGATGAATTTGCGAAGTAATCGTGTCTCTAGTTATTACTTTGCAACAGATTAGATTTCGCTGGCCTGTACTCACCCGAACGCACCGTGCCGTGCCGTTATTGTGTCTCCGCATAGCGGTTTTTTTTTTATTAAGATGATTGATGGTACGTCGCGAAAATGTTTTGTACCAACATACACTTAAAAACACTGCAGTTTCTTGCAACACGTTTGATGTGCTGATACGTTTGAAATAACGTAGATGTCTGCAGATCAATAGCAGGCGTCAAATATTATAATAGTGGGATTCTTATTGGGTCAGTCAAATAGAGCGAAAGCCAGTAATATTTTGTTAAGCTGAACGTTCGTTGAAACCCAGCAAACGGTGAAGTTTTCCAGCGATATACCATCACCTCTAACAATTGAACCCGGCCTATTTAGTCATCTTATAAAACTGCTCCACTATTGGGCATTTAAATTTACGCAACCTGTCACTAACTAATGATTAAACTCTTAAAGTCTTAATTATGTGAATGATCAAACTGAAATTGCAGTTCCTTGCCAGGTACTTGTCGCGTCTAGTGTCCAATAGAGAAGTGGCCTCGACTGTATCCGTGGTAGTCGCAAAGAACGTAATAATTCAAAAGCTCTCTTAATCTCGCCAAAATTTCATTTGCTACAATCGTTCCGTTTTAGGACGTCACTTCAGTGTAATTCCCGCGGCAAAGTTTATCAACACTATTTGTCCGCGAAACAACTATTATGTCAAACCAATGTGACACTATATTCCCAATACGAACCGTTAAAGTACTCAGAAATCGCTCAACATCTTCACAATTAAACCTTTTGCAAATTATTCAAATCGATCGATAATTGGCAGCGCGAGCGACCCTTTCTAAGGCCCACGCGAAGTCCTACCCCGATCAAAACTTCCAAAAATTTAATAAACTGAAATTGTAGCTGACCGTGAGAACCTCCTTTCGAAGAGGTCCACGGGCAAAGGTCCCGATCCTGCGCCCCCGCCGTTTCCTCATGTGCCATCCGAGGCCGTGCTGTCGCGAGACCGAAAGCCGAAGCTTCCATAACTCGCTGGGTGTTTGTAAAATCAAATGCACCCCGACAGTCTAGTTTCAAATCATTGGAACGGCGGCGGGGTGCGTGTAACTGTTTTAGCTGGGCTCCGGACCCGTATTTAAGGCTGGAGGGGGGTTGTTGCC
>PNEQ01067064.1:0-12619 GCA_003012365.1 Medauroidea extradentata | reverse complement strand
TGTTGAGTGATCTAAATGGTACATCTATTTATGTTTCTGAAGTAAGGTAAAACATTGTTGAATGTGATTTCATGTTTGATTAAAATGCAGTTACATCCAACGTTCTTCCAAACTAACTTTTCTGCAGCCTCAGATGGAGGTTTGATTCACATCCAACCTTCTTCCACTGTGAAGCGTCCATTTGCCTATATTATTAATGAAATACCATTATACTAACGTTTAATTATCATGCAAGTATAAAGTTATACTGAAATTAATACTGTCTTGATATCTTGTTAGCCATAACACATGTTTTTGTGCTAAAATTTGTTTTTTTCATTTCCTGAAAAATTGTGTCAGCGTTACATCCAACGTTCTTCCACGGAGGTATTCAATTTTGTCGCGAAAAGATTTTTGCCCCACTTTGTTTCAGTGTCTCACGTGCACATCGGCAGCTTTTATTCATGTTTATTGGCAGCGTGTCTTTGTTCAGACACGTTTCTCATTTGACTGCACCAATCAGAATAAGATTATTGTGACTCCTTACGTCTGTAATTTGCCAAGGCAAGTGAGAGTAAAATCATCAAATTACGGGCGATGTAGCAGACCTGTAGACGTGCACATGACGCATCGAAACCAAACGTTGCAAAAAACTTTTCACCATAAAATCGTGGTTCTAGTTATACAATATATAGGGACCCCTGTTTTTCGCGAAAAGAATTTTGCCTCACTTTGTTTCGGTGCCTTACGTACACACCTGCAGTTCTGCTCCGTGGTCAGTGATTGGATATTTTAACTCTCACGGTTCTTGGGATTCTATCGACAAATCACAGACATGTGGTGTTGCGAGAATGTTATTGTAATTGGCCCCGTCAAATGATAGCCATAAACACGCTGCCAGTAACCATGAAACAGAACTGCAGATATGCACGTAAGGCGCTGAAACAAAGTGGGGCAAAATTCTTTTCGCGAAAAACAGGGGTCCCTAACAAGATAATATGCTTTCCGCACCACACTACAACACTTCTCACGCTCCAGATCCACTAACTGTTTAACACCTAGATGTTAAATGTTGACCAATATCTGTTTTCTTAATGACAAGATGGTCTTCGAAAGAGCTCACTTTATTGCTAGCAACCTTGTAACAGAGCTGGTTCACTCCTCCAGACAACTAGGTCGGACTGGCAAGAGATCGTCGAGTCAAGGCACCATGACCACACTGCCCGTGTCTCTGGATGTGTAACACTGTGTACGCGCTGTGTACTCGCAAATTGCACCTCTCGCGAGACGAGCTGGGCATTGCGAACCTCTAATTGAATACAAACACGCGAGGCCAGGCGTCTCAAGGCTCGGCAATTTGCAACTCAATGCAAGCTGATTACACTGCAACGGGAATTCGCAGTTCGCTCGGCGCGCGGAGGAAATTCCCCGTATTTGCATACAATGGTGCAAATGCGACTAGCCGCGGTGCTGTGACGTTGAGGTTATCTCCGGCAGAATGAAGACGTCGAGTTGTAATGAGATGTGTAAGTGATACTTGATTGACGTGTGTTGTAGCTACCAGGCTGTAACTTTCCAGTCTCTTATACGATATTTATACGAAGACAGTGGGTAACTACAGTATCTTTACGACGAGAACTCGTATTCCGTAACTAAAAATGGCGTCGAACTGTCTTTGAAACGTCTCCTGACTCTCTTTAAGAGGGCGTGGTAAATAATTCAACGCTAAAAGCATAGGTTTCTTGAAGCCAGTTTACGAAAACTAAACAATAGCAATCCTAGACAAAAGTTTTAGCCAACGTTTTAAACAAAATTGTTTCCAGTGTTACGAACTTCTGAGACACAATCTCTGACGCCGGAACCTCGTGCATGATAGTGTAATCTTTCACTAAATTGTGTAGCAGAATCATTACAAGATAATTCTTGAAAGTTAAACTATAATTCCCTTGCAGTGATTCTGTATGACAAATTAATGAAAGGTCCCATTATTATTTATGTCAAGCTGTTTACCAAGTATATATCCTATGCTCTGTCGAAGAGAAAATTGTGATAATACAGCTTGAAAAAAATGTCATGGCTCAAAAACTGAAAATACAATAAAATTATCTAGCACTACACTTCACAGAAGTTAGAGAATACACTCCCTGGTATCTTTGAAACAGTTAAGCGGTCGCAAGAAGGAATTGGATATAATACAGGGTGTTGTCAAATTGCATGTCAATATATTTGGGAAACAATCTTCACATCTAGACTAGCAAACAATGTTATATGGACATAGGTCCGAAAAGGCACCGTTTCTGCACTACGGTTCGTAATAACATGATGTACGGTTCATAGCGCAGACTGGATCATGTTGATGTGGAACTTCATCGCATAAATCCTGCACTAACTCTGCTATGTCACTAACACATAAGCAGTAGGAATAACTGTGAAGATTGATAGAAACGTGTTAAATAATACTGTCGGCACATCCGATTTTTACGAACTGTAATGTCGAAAAGGTGCATTTTCCTAACTATGTCCATATAACATTGTTTGTTCCACTGGATGTGACTATTGTTTACCCAAAATATTGACACGCAATTTCTCAACATCCTGTATGTCAGTTAGTACCCACCCAAAGAAAAATATGAATCATGTATGCGGTTGTATACGGTGAAACAAATGTGAGTTACCGGTAGTAAAACAAAATTTTTGGTATCGAACAAACCATTAATTGCACCATATTTAATTTTGTTGGTTCGATCAAATATTTAGCTTAGCTGAAAACCCTTTTGATGGGTCAACGAATTCTACCTGAAAACAAAGTGTTCAGATATTTCACGTATCACAGACTTGTTTGGCCATGGCCAAATGTATTTAAGGTTGTCTAAACGTAACTTTTTTCTCCGGGAAAAATCGGTCTTGTATACTCTGTGTAACTATAAATACATGAAATTTTGACAGCTCTTTGAGACATTATATAATATTCGTCGCAATGCAAGACAAAATTGACTGTACGTACGGTGTAATGGACATATCAGATTTAATTTTGAATAGAAATTAAAATCCTACATTACTTCTATCACGTACATAAAGTAAAAAATAAATGCCATGAGAACTGACAAAATGTACTGTAGTTATTGAAACCGGGCATAATTACTTATTTAACGTGATGTATTATGTTTGCAAGTTTAAATTCGAATCAAAGTCTGCAAACATAAAATAAAGGTTGTTTTGAAGTAATATATGTCTATACAGTAACTTTCACAGTACTAATGTTTCTTTCATCATTTTTATTTACACATAATGTGCGCTGGTAACCACTAAAATAGTGTGTTAACACGTGTTACCTTCACGTGGAAATAGCGTCATCTTTGAGCTAGTATGCCAATAAATCTAACTTTAAACGATTAATTTCCTTTTCATCTCAAAATTAAATGACGGCACTGGATTGATGTACGCCGTCTACCTCTAGTAACGTATCAGCAGCGACCCTTGCTGTTCAGGAAAAGAATTCTGCACCACCTTGTTTCAGTGTCTTACTGTACATGCCTGCAGCTCTACTGCGTTGTTATTGGCAGCGTGTGTTTATGTACAGTCGTCGCTTAATTCACTGTGCAAATCAGGCTGAGACACCACATGCGTTTAAGTTAAAATATACAATTACTATGGCCACGAACATTTCGTGAAAAGGATTTTGCACCAGTCTGTTTCAGTGACTTACGGTGCACGTCTGTAGTTATGCTTCGTAGTCAGTGAGTGAGTGAGAGAGTTTGGTCAGTGCTAAAGGCCTTGTCACGGAGTTTTTGCAGTGATTTCGAAAATATATTTTTATTGCTACCTAATACTCATATCAAAATTTCGCTGCACAGTTTTGACACTTATATGTTATAATTTGTAGCTGAATTTTTTTGTAGAATTATACTGAACGGTTTTTTAGATTTCATTACCCAAAGTACCACGTTTTTCGTCGTGAAAATAAGAAAAAATTAAGGATTTTTTTTTGCTGGCGAATGGTACATTATTTTAAAAAACGCGTCTACAGTATTGTGCATCGTGTGATTGCACATTGACTCAAATTTTTTCTAAACTTTTGGTTATTATTTGAGTTATTGGCATCAGTCTGAAAAAAACTCGGGAACAAGCCCTTAACATCGAGGTCTTTAGTGGTGAAGGGTGACATGAGGCGAGCATGGAGCAGCGCCGGAATGAAAGGGCGGGGGAAACGGGAGATCCCCGAAAAAAAACCCGCCGACAAACGGCATCGTTCGGCACTATCCCTACATGCGAAAATCTGGGGTCTGACCCCCGCCGGGAATCAAGCCCGGATCGCCTTGGTGGGAGGCGGGAGGTCTGACCTTTCGGCCACCGCGGCCCCCTTCATGGTCAGTGATTGGATGTTATAACTCCCACGTGTGTTGGGGTTCTACCCGCAAATAACATACGTGTGGTGTTTCAGTAACCTAACTGTGATTGGTAAAGTCAGAAGAAGACGTCACTTCACAACGACATGCTGCCAATAACCATGAAGCAGAGTTGCAGATGTGCCAAACTGGGTGAAAATACTTTTCGCGAAAAATTCGTGGTCTTAACAATTACTCACCAAGAAGCTCAGTTGCAAATGATCAGAATACAAGTGGTGTAAGTCGAAAAAAAAAAAGTTTTTTTTGTGTTAAATATTTTTGCAAGAAAACCTTGCAGTTTTCTTTCTTAGAATTCCCAAATAATTGTTGCTTGCTTATAAATCTAATCTTTGTTGACAAAATTTTTGCTAAAAGATTTATATAGGCTACATACTCATTTTAAAGTAACTAACAACGTTTATGGTCATACATTGTTTGTGTTCTGAGTGTCTAAAATGTTCACGTAAGATACTGAAACAAGTTGGAACAAACATTTTTTCGCGAAAAACCATGATCACTAGAGTCAATGATTATTGGTGAAAAGAATTATGCAACATTTTGTTTTAATGCCTTGTGAGCACATTTGCAGCTCTGCTTCATTGACAGTGATTGGCTGTTTTTAACTCTCAACATACTTGGTATCTACCCGCAAATCACAGACGGATGATGTCGCAGTGATGTTATTCTTATAGGCACAGTCAAATGAGTGACGCCTCTACACGGTTGCACGCGGCCAATAACTACAGACCAGAGCTGCAGATGTGAACGTGAGGCATTGAAACAAAGTGTTGCATATTTATTTTCACCAAAAATCATTGCTTCTAACAATAATCCATAGTTAGGGACATGAAAAAATTTGCGTTTTATTTCCAGCACAAGCTAGAATTCAAGCAACAGTAAACTTATGACGCTTATTTAATTGGCTCTTGTCTAATTTGCCACTTATTGGAGAACGCTGGGCCAAGAATATAAAGTAAATGCAGACCCAATCATGTGGTACCATTGTATCAATTAGTAGAGTCCACAGATATTCTTCAAGGCCAGCCTACAGGTCAATGAAGCCGCGAATTTTTCAGGCCTCTTATCCATAGCTAGAGTCCCGGAAATTTCGCCGGTTCAACGACCAGCCGGCTGGATTCCACAGTCCTGTGCACTCACTGTCTTGAGCTACTTGTACATTGGCTTCTGCTGCAGTGAGTGCTCAGTTTTACATCAGACAAGGTATTTAGCTCTGAAGTCAGTGATGTGTCTTCAATCGGGTCAGCTACTGGTTCGCAGTCCTCAAGGAAGAGTTTCAGCAACAGTGACCCAATCGCAAAGTCAACTAACGTGTAAAGGTGTTTGAAATCGAACGTGCTCTCAAAGGAATTCGCGAAATTTCCTGGTCTCTATCCATAGCCATGCTGTATAGTAGGATTACTGGCGACAGCGAATTCCCGTAAAGTTCGGTACATAGACGCAGCGCTGGTGTAAAAAAAAACTCTGGGTAAGGTTCTCAAGGCATGCGTAGGCCGGTCGGCATTAACATAACAATACAGGGGACGGGATCGTTTAATACAAAATTACTGTGTTCATAATAAAGAAAGACTGTAACCACACCACTTTGTTGCTTTTCTTTTTAAAGTTACAATTGAGACATTACGGTAGGTTCTTCTTTCTCTCGCTCGCCTTGGAGTCAAGGGAAAGACAGACGCAAGTCGAACGTGTAAGCATTCTCCGCGGTAAGGCATGACAAAATCGGCCAGCGGAGACGTCGAACGAGCCTATAGTAACTTGGAGCCTACTCAGCTGTCAAAAAATAACGTGAATTTTGCATGTCCCTGACCATTAAGTTGCTACAACATGTTAAGCAATGACTCAAAATTTATATATTTCAATATCTCTCTCAAGAAACGAACATCGCGGGAAAATGTTTTGCTGGTACTTAGGCAGAGAAATAATTTTGTAGCAAGCAGAAAATATTTTTTTCTTGTTCTCACAGAAAATATTTGGTTGTCTAAAAACCAACAAAGTAGATTGTAGCTGCCGCAATTTTTTTCTTGCACATTCGTTTATTTTTGCTGAATTCGCCAGTTTTGAAGTTTATAACTGCCTTATAGCTGAAAAGTCTAAAGCATGGATGTACATTGCCTGTGAAAATAATTTTCAAGTATATCAATTAGTTTCTGAGTGTATACGAGCATGATTTTACAAACTAAGTCTTTGCTTTACTGTGGACAACCTATATTCGGATGGGCATTCTGTAGCAGCAGGCGGGTTTTTTTCCTGTTTCCTTCTTCTGTTCCGCTTGGAACGCTTCCCGAGACGCACCTGCAGCGAGGGGGTTGGCAGCACTTGGTCGCGCGCTCGTGTGTGTGTACAGCGTCTCTGCGCGTCGTCACACTCCCCCCTCCCCTTCCTGTACCACTCATTCTTCCCCTTCCCTTACCAAAACAGAAATGTCGTCCGCCCACTCGCGTCGAAATAAGGCCCGTGTCACGGGCGACGTCTCTTGCCTCCTGTCCTGCTCACCTCTCCAAAACACTTGGGCTCCGCCGAGCCTGTACTTCGGCACAGAACAGTTAGGAATACAGAGGCGAAACTACCACATGTGCAGCAGCGCAGCAATAAGACTGACCATGGAAGGGGGTCGGGGGGAAATGCCCCCTTTTTTATTGGATGTTAGAGGAGGCTAGGTATTAAAGGTTTAAAACATTATATAGATAAAAGAGTTAAGCGTAAATTTCTACGGTTTAAGGGGGACATTAGCTGCCATTCCGTAATAATGGAACATCTGCATTTAATTTGGCCTGCAAATTTTCTATAGTATTTTATGCTTCGACAAATGAATACTTTCTTAAATTGTATGCAGACTATAATTGCTTAAACTACACATGTGACCATCCGTAGAAAAAAATGGCTTTCTTCCTCCAGAAGATTACTAGTCAAACGCTAAGAAGGCGTGACAATTTGGTAATGCTTAAGAAGGTAATATATGTGCCTTGTCAGACGAGACGTTTGTGTATGTATTTATCATTGTATGGAACTTAAAAAAAAATTAAGAGTTTGAAGATGAAAGGTGCTGCTTCACCTTAAATGTTCGTTTCAAATTACTGAAAAACTGTCAATTTCAATATTCCCCTTATGAATTGAGCACATACTGAATAGTGATACAGGCGTGAAATGACGTAACGGCCCATTCGACAGGGAGATCTTTGCCGCTTATTGGCTGCTTGAAACGGTTGATACCAGCCCCGTGTATGTTTGGCTCCTGCATGTCATGGCAGGTTTCCTATTGGCCTGGCCGCTGCCGGCTATCATGGCAGTCGCCTTACGGTGATTGGCGGTAGGCGTTTCCGCCGTATTACTGGCTAGCGATGTTGGCGTGTGTGAATGGGTTTCCCGATCAGCTCGTGTATCAACACTGACCTTCTATTTGGCAGAACGTCATCGAAACTGCTTCAGATTTAAAGAATTATCTACAGCTCTGCTCCGTGGTTACCGGAAGCGTATATCGAAAGACATGCCTCTCACTTGATTATGCCAATCAGACTAAGTTTACGACAGAAACCAGTCTGTGAATTACGGAGAACCCCCCCACCCTATCCAAAAGAATACTGATAGTAACAAACATTCGAGAAATGCAGATGTGCAAGTGAAATGGGAATCGACAGTATGTTCCCGTCCTCAGTTAGGGTCCAGGCTGTATGGAAGCAGTGGCGGATTTAAGCCTTTTTCATATACCCACCCCACGAAACAAAAACGGAAAAACAGAAATGTAAATAATGTATCTTTGTGGAAACAGCAGGTGCAAGTGTCTGGGCCTTCTCGCCCCCAACCCACACTCATGTAACCTCCCTAGCCGCTGGACGAGAGGGGAGGAAAGCTAGCCTATTGTGTATAAGATACAGATGTTTAATAATTACAATAATTAGAATGTGAGGAATTTTAGGAATTAATTAAAATTAATGTATGGTATTTGTCAAAGTGCGCAGCTGAATTAAATTATGTAATAAATGCGGCAGTGGCAGGATGTTAAAAGTGTCCCTGAGGGGTGGGGCCATCTTTCGGAAGCTGTCTCCTAATTGGTCCAACTGAACCAACGCCTGCAGGGCAAGCGACAGGGAGGTTGGCGCCAGACATGAGCATGGCTAGGTCGTTGACAGATTTTGGGACAGATGTTTTGAACCGCGGAAGACGGCATTGAGACGCAGATAACGACGGACCGGGGTGCTCCAGGGAGTCAGTTCAGGCGCCGGACACGTTTACAGAGATGGTGTTAAATCAAGAGATCGACGGACCAGGTGATACTGTCGGGCGTTTTCAATTTATGCGTCGGGACGCCTACGAGTTGCGGTATTCGGACCGGTTATTTAGAAGTATTGTAAAGCGTCACAAGTTAGGGCGGCAAACCGCTGACGACGCCATGGTAATCTTCGACGTATTTTAGCTACGTATTGCTGAGACTAGCGGGCGTATAATCATCAAGTGCAAAACCGACAAACCTTGCATAATAACGATAATGACACGGGAGAACAGTGAGATCTTGCTATCTGGTTTGAACTGAACTTGCCAACTTCTTGTTACTCCACACACTGTACACCACAGAACTTTAGGTCGCCGCAAATTAAGTACAATTTTAAGATTCTTCATAGACGAATGTTTTTTGTTGTATAAGCTCTTGAAAAACGTACTCTAATTTTAATGAATGACAACTAAGTTGCACAAAACATTTTGAATCTTGAAACTAGACGTGTTTATTACATACTACATATACACTACATTCTGTGATGCAATTCTTAAAAACCGCATTGGAAATCATAACCTACCAGACCTCACAAAAGATAGGCGCGACCTGGTAAATTTTGCAATAAATTTTGTTCTGCTGGTCCACGATTTTTTTCGGAGATCTTCCAGTTACCCTACCCCTTCATTCCGGTGTTGCGGCATACTGATATCATGTCACCCATCACAAGCACAAAATACCTAGTTGTTAAGTACTGGTCAAAATCTCTTCACTCAATCAAAAGCCTCTTGTCACGAGAACATACACCCACGAAAACCAACAGACTTGTCGAAACTAAATCGTTCATACAGAAATTAGATATCATTAGCCAATGGCTATTCGCTCAAATTTATCGACACAAGAATAAAAATAATGTATTTTTAAGATATTTTGAAAGTCTAGTAAAAATTCTTTACTTCAGATTTTTTAAATACAAAAATTTGCTGTTTTACATTTTTATAGCTGTAAGCATACAACCCGCGACATTAATTAAAGTTTAGTGTTAATTATTAAGCTACTGTCATTCAAGAAGGTTTCGCTGGAATATGTTCCCGTAACGTCGAAATTTTGATTTTGACATGTAGTTATGGGAAAACTATCCACGCTAGAATATTGTTCTTGAGTAGATAATATAGTCACTAGTAACATAATACTATAATACTAACTAATAAATTAACGCTATTTCGCACAAATTAAATTTTAGAATTTTTGATGCTAGAACGATCTTAAACTAATTTCACGGTATAAAGAACCTCATAAAATCGAACCTGTGTCATTTTATCAGCATCGCCATATCCTGTTGCTTCACGTTTCTGCAGTTTACTAAAAATATGTCAACAGGTTACTTTCTCTATCTTACTAGTTAGTATTCAACATTTAAACATAACGTAAAACACTTCACAACAAATATATTTCAAACTATCACTCATTCACTGCACACTAGTGACTGACAGTGTGTAAAGACACTCCGCCTTCTCTCCCCCAATTCTGCTCACTTCTATTGGCTATTATTTATGACAGGGCCGTGCTCTGACCAGTCTCTCTTCGACCTGACCACTCGCCCTCCTACTGAGAACGTGTCGTAAGGGACGTTAGACAAAAAAAAAAACAGGAAATACATGTCCTCACTGCACAGAGCGGTTTTTCGAGCAAGAACGAGCCTCGCTTACGTAAAACGGAGCTTGAGAGAGTGGAAAATGTTGTTTAACAATATTGAATTTTGCAGTTATGATAATGTAAAATGTACATGTTATATGGGTGCTTATATTAAGTCATTTGTGAGTACTTGGCATGGTTGAATATTATTTGCAAATATTTATTTGTACAATTACTTCACTAAAATACCACACAACAGGTTCTTAGGGGGGGTGGCGGTCGCCCCCTCCGCCGTCCCTTAAATCCGCCACTGGAGCTATCTCGGTAAACAACATAGCTAAATTATATCAGAATAGCCTGACCTGAATTCGAACCTGGGCCATTACGATTATAAATACAAGAGTTTTACAATTGCTCCACTTCGCTCAATGTGTGTCACTAAATACTAAATCTTAGACTTTATTCTTCAGTATGCTATGAAGGCTATTTGCGTTAGGACTGATGTAACTAAGTTTGGTTAGGTTAGGTTGTGTTAGGTGGTGTTAAGTTAGTTAGGAGGTGTTAAGTTAGGTTGGGTAAGGTAATGTTGAATTAGAGTGGACGAAAGCTAGAGATACTAAGTGCAAGCTAGTGTAAAATAATGCGATATAGTGATACTTAGAGCAAGATAGTGAAACTAACTGCAACTCATTGCAAGAATGTGCAACTTAGTGCAGTTGGTTCACTAGGTGGAAGTTGATTCAGGATAACTAGGTTGGGTTAGGATATGTTAGGTTGGTTTGGGTTAGGTAAGGTTGGTTTAGGTAGTGTTAGGAGAGGTTAGGTTGTGTTAGTTTAGACTAGGATGGATTAGGTTACATTGGGTTAGAAACGATGCAAGCTAAAATAGTTGATAGCTGATGAGACTTATTACTATTTGTACATTTTGTTACAAGATAGTGCCATTTGGTGCAAGATAATGTAACTAAGAGATAGTTAGTGCCACTTAGTGCAAGTTAAGGTATTTCAGTTTCAAAGTGGTTCATTTTTGTTCAAGTTAGTGCAAAATAGTGCAAGCAAGGTTAGGTAAAGATGGTATGTGTTTAGAATAGGTTGGATTATATTAAATTGTTGAGTTTGATTAGGTTGGGTTAGGTTAGGTTGTTAGGTTAGGTTGTGTTAGGTTAGGTTGGGTTGGGTTAGATTAGATTAGACAATATTAGGTTTTGCTAGGTTATGTTAGGTTGGGTGCAAACTAGTAATTCTTAGTGAAAGTGCAACTTAGTGCAAGAAAATGCAACATAGCGCAGGGAAGTGTAAATTAGTGCAAAAAATGTACTCTGGTGCAATAAAATGCAACTTAGAGCAGGAAAGTGCAACTTAGTGCAGGAAAGTGCAACTTAGTGCAAGAAAGTGCAACGTAGTGCAAGAAAGTGCAAATTAGTGCAAGAAAGTGCAACTTAGTAAAAGAAAGTGCAACTTAGTAAAAGAATGTGCAACTTAGTGCAAGAATGTGCAACTTAGTGCAAGAATGTGCAACTTAGTGCAAGAATGTGCAACTTAGTGCAAGAATGTGCAACTTAGTGCAAGAAAGTGCAATTTAGTGCAAGAAAGTGCAACTTAGTGCACGAAAGTGTAACTTAGTGCAGGAAGGTGTAACTTAGTTCTAGAAAGTGTTGCCAGAGTGACAATGTGACCCTTGTACACTATGTGCAACTTAGTGAAAGCAAGGGTAGGTGAAGTTGGTAAGTGTTTAGATTGGGTTCGGTTAGGTTGGGATAGGTTAGGTTGGATAAGGTTGGGTTAGGTTAGCTTGGGTTAAGTTAGATTAGGTTAGGTTGGGTTGGGTACGATTAGGTTAGGTTTAGGTTAAGAGTTAGGTTAGGTTGTTAGGTTAGCTAGGATTAGGTTAGGTTGGGTTAGGTTGGGTTAAGTTAGGCTGGGTTAGAATAGGTTGAGTTAGGTTAAGCTGAGTTAGGTTAGGTTGGGTTAGGTTAGGATGGGTTAGGTTAGGCTAGTTTAGGTTAGGTTGGGTTAGGTTAGGTTAGGTTAGCTGAGGTTGGGTTAGGTTAGGTTAAGTTGGATTAGGTTAGGTTACATTAGGTTAGGTTAAGTTAGGTTGGTATTGATAAGGTTGGGTTGGATTAGGTTAGGTTGGACTTGGTTGGGTTAGGTTAGGTTGGGTTAGATTAGTTTGGGTTAGGTTAAGTTAGGTTGGGTTAGATTAGGTTGGGTTAGGTTAAGTTGTGTTAGGTTAGGTTGGCTTTGATAAGGTAGGGTTGGATTAGGTTAGGTTGGGTTACATTAGGTTTGATTAGATTAGGTTTTGTTAGTTTATGTTAGGTTCGGTGCAAACTAGTAATTCTTAGTGAAAGTGCAACTTAGTGCAAGAAAGTACAACTTAGTGCAAGAAAGT
>PNEQ01067062.1:0-27981 GCA_003012365.1 Medauroidea extradentata | reverse complement strand
GCTCATCTACAAATGTAAATAATAATTTAAAATATTTCTTTTACAAACAGAAAGTTTTCCTAGGCACCATTCAAAAGTACTACATACACAGTTTCATTTAAGAGTAAGATCAACTACGTCACTTTATTTTTACGTGCGTGGTCGTTAAAACGCCGTGCCTCTGCAAATACTTACAAATGCTAACTTTAAAATTTTTTTTGGGCTTATTTAATAACTGTGCTATTTTATGTATGTGTCTAAATGTGGTATGACAGTCATATTGTGTGTAGAAAAATATAAAACCCGTCTACTTTAATTAACAACAACACAATTGCTCGTCAAAAACTTAAATAATTTCCCGACAGGTAGTCTACCGCGCCCTTAACTAGAGCGGCATCGCTTCTATAACACATTGAAAAATGTCTTGTGATGGCCATAACATGTTGTCTCAATACGGATCTCACCAAATATATCTAGCGGTGACAACGTGCATATATTTTTTTTGTAGTCACTGCGAAACTTTATTGGTACCGGCAAAACAATATTTGTGGTATAGCCATTGAAGTTGTACAGAAAATTTTATAGTGTGCTGTTTTCCTTCACTCACTTATTTATTACGACATCATTCTAATGGTAATCATTGTTTAGATAGGACAGGTCTCCAAATTACATTTAGGCCGAACTTCATGTGCATGAGGGTATAGGTAGAGACACTGGAAAATCACGGGAATAGCTGATTGTTTGCTAGGCTCCAACATGATGTATATAACACTGAATGTTTTGTATCAACTGGTTATCGTTTATTTGTAGCATTTTTTCTCTCTACAACAGGCCCAGTTAGAACTGCACAGCTAAGGTACACAGCGTGTGTCATTTGTCCCAAAACTGTTCACATGTGTCACGGTTAATATAATACAGTTTATTGGAGACTATTTCAAACATTTTCGCGGTTTTCCTGTGTTTCTAGGTATAGGGAATTAATTACATGTTAAATTTGGACGAACATTTCTCAGTTATTTTTTGTCGCAATACAGTCAACCAAACATTTATCGGTTAGACATTAAACGGATCTAGCTGTCTAAAACGTACAAATCACGTTTTTCTTATATAAATACACATTTCATTAGTTATAAAATGAAAACCGTCATATATTCCAGGCATCAAACTATATCGAAACTAAGTGGGTTTATAAAGATCCCGTTCATACGGACAAGAAAAATAGGCAGCTGTAGCTAAGAATGCTATACTTGAAATTGTGTGAAACCGTTTACGAAAGAGCAAAAGTATGGGTGCTTGTGTGGTTGGGGAAGTGGGAGACGTCAGAGGTACTTTGCAGCCACGTACAACGTTGTCACTTGATGCTGCAAGGTCGAGACACGTCACGTGGGTTCCGACATATGAAGGGTAACTCATCGCGCAGCTCTTGTATATAAAGAATAAACAATATAACTATACCTATGTAAAACCATTTTAAAATCTAGTTTGAGACTTTCTTTCCGAAGGAAAAAGTAGGCTTATGGGACCACACTCTTATCTATGTGATTGTGTGTATATGTCCAAATTTTTGAACCCGTTGGCAGAATTTCATCAAACTAGGTACACATACAGTACTTAGTAACCTGACCTGACGTTTGTGTACGTCGTCTATGCCTTATTCATATTTTAAAAACGGTTGATATTTTAGCATTTTTCTATCACGCTTGATATCCAAGAAACCGTATTTTTGAATCACATTAAAATATATACACATAAAGTACCTAGAAAGGTAACTTGGTTATTATGTATTTAGTTCATGCCCTGTATTCAGCATAATATGAGGTATTTAAGGAAATATATATTACATACTAAGCTAATTTGACTGGCGTAAATATATCGTTGTCTGTGTCATAATGGCGGGCATTTCCTTTTATTTTGTTTTATAAATTATGAAAAATATTAAGAAAGTGTATTATTTCAGAACTTCATCAAATTCGGTGCGCAAATTCTATATAAACTTACTACGCTGTCTTGATGTTAGTGTATTCCTTGTTTTTCAAAACGGCGCCCATGTTTATAATTTAAGCATTAAAATATTTTTCCGAATTTGATAAAACTTGGCACACACACATTCATTAAGACGTTCTGAATTTTAATTATATATATTTTTAGCAATTTCATTCATAAATGTAAAAAAGGGAATATGTAAAATTAAGACGAAAATAAAATAATAAGTAAAAATATATATTTATCAGTATTCTGCCTCGACTTTTATGTATTTTCTTTATTCCGTGTTCATATTTTCGAATTGACGGGTAGTATTTTAACATTTTCGGAACACGAAATGGAGGCTGTTTGTATGTAATTTGATTTATGAGATATCTAAGGATTTATTTTCAGTACTTCATACTCAGTACACATATTTCTGTAGTAAATGGAAGGTGACTTAGTTTGAGATATCGAAGGAATCATTTTTCAGAGTAACACCGAACTCAATACTTATGTAGTACCCAGTTAACTTGAGGTTTGTTTGTTTACGCCGTCTTCATATTGGTGTCAATTTAACGGTATCTTGATAGCACGAGATAACGGAATAACTATTTCCCAGAATTCCATCAAACTTGGCACGCACATAGTACCTAAAACCACGACAGCAGTTTCATGTATTTTGCATATACCGTATTTAGTTTTTTTAAGAACTGCTGCCCTTCGAATTATCATTGATCACGTAAAATATCTGAGGATAATGTTCCAAAAATTTTCTGCTGCTCTGCATATTTAGCTATAATTTAAGGCAATGTTAATAATTTAAAGATGTTGGTTCATGTGTGTTTAGTAATATTTATCGCTCTATTTGAAGACTTCACGACATTAATACATAATTTGTAATACGTGGATGTCAAGAACTAAGCAGTGCTGACAGAAAACAAGTGTAATATTAATACTCTTTACTATCCAACTACCCTCAAGAGAGCATGAGAATAAATTAATAAATTAGTATTTAATACACTTTATAGATGCACTCAAGCAAGTTCAACTTTTAAGGTTGATTTTCATCCACGTAGGCTTATTGGTTACGTAGGTAATTTGTTTTAGTATCCCATATGAGTTCTTATGTTATAAGAAGTAATTTACAAAACACAGCGTTATAATACTACGGAAACATGTTACTGATGTTATTTATATTTGACAGTGGTTATTTGTTGAATTTTATGCTGAGTACTGTAATGAAAGTGAGAAAATCTGTTGCTCAACATTTTGGTAAACTTTTTTATTAGAAAACCTAGAGATTGTGTTGTAACTTATGTATTAGTCATGAAAATCACAGTTATTATGTGCCTGACAGTTACAAACTGTACTGTTATGATTTCACTTAATTAATCTACGCGGATTTTATGCTATAAAAAAGTTTGCAACTACAATTTTCCGTAGAACTACACAAAAAGTTACAGAAATGGTAGGAAAATAATTTTTTACACTTTAATTTACAAAAAAAAAAAAACGGAATCATAATATACTGTATAAGTGACATTTCTAGTTCTCGATGTAACAAAAAGTTTAAGTATAATTAAAAAGCCAACTTCCTTCAAGTGCCTTTAATTAATATAAAGTGTGTGTTATCATTATTAGGCAAAAACTCGTTGAACTCAGAAATATTTCTGTAATGCTCTTGAGTAAAGATGCATTAACCATATCCTAAAGTTGTGCTATATTAAAATAGTAGCATATACAAATAAGAATTAACAATTCTGAATATTTTCTACATGAAATTACCAGATACACACAACATATAGGTGAGAGTCAGATAAATTTTTCTAATTTGATTTTAATCGGATGAACGGATCTTGAGATGTAAACTATTCTAAAACTACAATCACCCCTTTTATTTAAATAAGCATACGCAAGAGGTTACGTTACAAAAAATGCATAGCTTTTTACGTAATCTAACAAAACACAAATGTTGGTCAACATCAGAATGGCTGCCAGTTTATGGAACATTAAACTCAAAAAATTGGAAGGTGTTAATTTTCCAAATGGCAGACACTTGAGGTTAAGTTACCTAGAATGCAATGCTTTTACTAACAACTGTCTCTGTATCAATTTTCGTTCAAACTAGATAAACAATTCTTGAGGTACATGACATTCAAAATTATTACTAAACTACTTTCAAAATTGTAGACATAACAAATTTTGTAACCAAATAATTATTTACTTTTATTATAAACTAATTCCAAATTCAGATAAAAGGTATCTGAGTCATTGCAAGAAAAACTTTAAAATTTTGGTTGTTGTTATTTTTCGAAATGCGAACATTTGAGGTCACAGAACCGTGATTGTAACACGAACAGTAATTGCAGTCGTTGTACCCATCTGCATTCAAATTGGATGGACGGTTCCTGAGATGCATAAAATGAACTTAAATATTAAATGGTTGTAATTTTTTAAATAGGCACCCATACCAATTGAAACACGGAAAAGTCAGGTGTCCTTACTATATCAGATGATAATCATGCAAACAGTTAAAAAAACACACACACTTAAAAAACAGGAAGGTTATCTTATAAGCTTCGAAAGGTAGGCTAACAAATCGAGGTACCACTCATGACGGAAAAGTTTCGTAATGCGAATTTGGGTAAGGGAACGGAAGAATCTGGAGAAAAAAGTTCGGCAACATCTTTTACGTGAACCACACCCAAACAGCCTGAGACGATTCTAATCAGGGTAACAAGCTGTTATCTTGATGGTAGAAAACTGTCTTGATAGTCACCGACTCATGTGGTTCACTAAAAATCGCATAACAAAGTATAAAAATAGTACTGCTCACTCGGATGTGTTCATTTAAGAAAAAAACTTAACTTTAAGGCGCCCTTCTACCTGCCTCTCAAACTGCGTTGTAGTGTGTTTGAAGAACACGTTTTATAAACAAATTGTCCCACGTGTGCTCACGCGGGTTTCACGCGAAAAGAAATAACATTTCAGACGAGGACGAAATACAACTTTCAACACACCACGTGTGTCGCAAACAACTTCAACATGGCCGAAAACGGCATATTCACACTGCCGTGCCTCACAATATTGTGGACGAATGTCTGCGAAACTAGTATAGGGCCCTGCGTTGGACTTTCCTTAAAACTTTCCACCAATAAAAAGATGGGGTCACCTCTGAAAGTGTAGTCAGGCGAGTGTTCTACGATACTACTGCACGCCGTATTAGTGTCTCGCAGTAAAGGCGATACCGCGCCACAGGAGCTGGTCAACATCGCCCTTCGCGCCGTGCCTCACTCACACAAACACACGGCCAGGGTACACATACGGGTGCGATGGTTGAGTGTCTGAGCGCTCGCCTTTCACCACGCCGACTACCGGCCGAGAATCACAACTGTGACCTTGAAGTCTGGCCTTAACAATCAACGTTATATTTTTTGAAGCCGAAATAACAATTTACCAACCAAAACGTTTAAGTAACTATGACGATACGACGTACAGTACATTTAATTTATACTTTCGAGGATACAGACTTGCCATTTTCATTTTGGAACGATGATCGAGAAAGGGAGGCGTTTATAAGTTATATTGCTGGCCAGCGACACGCATTTCTGGAAACAATGCGAGTTGTAGGTGAAATAATGAAACGTTTTAGACTACACTAGAATTAATATTTCAACAACAGAACATTTGCGAAATGGTAGAATTGTGCTGGAGCGTACAAAAGGGGAGTTAACTGACACAGGAGGTAAAGTGCGGTCACGTGAAGAGGCGAAAAGCAGGACAATTATAAAGCTGTGTTTGAACAGTCCATTTTATAATATACGAAATGGCGTGCGTCGATTTGAGGGATACTAGTTTCGGACTTTGGTTAGGCATCTGTGCTCACTTAGTTATACATATTTTTTAATATATTGAAGCAACTTTGAAACAACTATGGCGATCACGCAAAAGTTTTCCAATATTCATGAGAGACAAAATACGTATTCTGAACGCAGGTAAAATATCACGGTTTTGTTTATTTGATCAAGTACATAACCAATTTGCAGTAAAATATGTTATATAATGGTTCGAAGCCGTTTAAATTCAACTGTTAATTTTGTATTTATATTTCACTAAACAAAAAACGTACAGTACAGATTTCAGATTAGAAAACAGTACAAATCTCTTAGATTAAAAAAGGAAAAATTTGGAATGAATATAGTTATTTGATATAGCTGATTTTTGTTTCATTTTCACATATGTATGAACCTGCTGAATATTAATGTTTTTATCTTTATATGATATCCGGCATGCGTTGGAATGCTCGTTTTCCTATATTTTTTACTAAATGTTTTGAATGATTCGTTCTGCCCCTATCTACTCTTCTCCCCCCCCTTTTACAAGTATATTTCCTTTTGCAGAAACTTCGAGAGTACACACACAATAAACAATTTTTTTTTTTTTCACAAAATGTTTGGGTACCTCTTTTGCCTCAGTACCCAGTTTTGCGCCGCCTCTTCCCCCAATTAAGGCAAAATCTAAATATTTTGCAGAAACCTTTGCCAGTGCATATATAACAATTTATTTAAGTGTCATCGCATTCGAATGAACGGTGTAGGAACATAATACACATTATAGATGGCGATAGGTGGAACGGTATAGAAGTTGATGCGCTGCAGCGCCATTTAGTAGGGAATTATTACAAAATTGATATCAATAAAATATTCTACGTGTTCAAATATCTGTTACACAAATGTTCATGGCGTTTGGTTAAACGGCGAAGAAATAAATAGCACACGAACCTTATCTTCAAAAAATACATATAGCCTACTGTGCCGAGTTACATGGGACCATTCTTGACAGGGTCACAATATCGAATGCCACGACCTGCTACTTAAGACGGCTATGGCACAGAATACTTAGGAATACAGAAGTGAAATTGCCGACACCGCGACAAACTCAGCTATACTCGGCGTCGTCGCATAAGTCGTAGTTAATCCATTCCATGCACATATAGTATTTCATGCTCACAGAGTGATATTATATTACAGGAGATTAAAAAAACGCAACTGAACGATTAAATCACCTATCCTGAACTAAAACACAGCAATTTATCGTAGGACCTATTTCCTGCTGCAACGACACTGTTAACTAACCAGCCAACCAATGACCGAGAGCACACCTGTGACAGTGTTTATTTCTGCTGCAATCTCGGACTGAATACAGTATACACACACCAGCAAAATGGCTTCGCTGGCCAGCAATATGGCAGAAACGCCTACCGCATATCAACGTAAGGCGACTGATTGCCTTGTTAACTATCAACCAAGCCAATAAAAAATCTGCTGTAACATGCAGTAACCAAACAGACACGGGGATAATATCAGCAGCCTCGGGCAGCCGATAAACGTCGGAATTCGCCTGCGTCAAACGAGTCGCCACGTTACTTCGCATCTGTATTACTATTTAGTCTGTGACTATGGTTTAACTCAGAGCTGTTAGTTACAAGATTCATGGTAATGTCATTGACTGAAAACGGGGTTCATTCGAGAATGCATTCTCGTAAACCAAACGAGACCACAGCATCTTTATATTTTTCCCCGCATCCATATTTATCTTGCATTGCCTCTGATTGTTTTATTTCCTTCCGCTTCAGATATATAACCTTATAAAAATACTACGTTTCACAATTAAAAGAACGCGTGTACATGTGTTTACTCAGCGGTGGGTACGGAGTGATCCACGCTCTTGCAACGCAACCTAAATCAACAGATGTAGTAGCATGCTCATTTTAGCGTACACAGCAGAAAGTACTCCGCCAGTGTCGTGGAGCGTGTTATGAATACGTAGGTTTCAAACTGAATTTTCAAGAAAATAGGGCGAGAACAACAATTCTCACAGAACGCAGAAAAAAACAGGGGAAGGGTGAGCTAGGGCAGAGTGTGTTAATTTTGCGTTGCTGTATCTCGTGAAAGGGTACGTCAAAAATGTGTTTTTAATTTGTCCGTAAAGTGAATACGAGAAGGTGTAATGCCACCCAGTTAAGTTACATTATAATTTAAAAAAATATATATTTGTCTCTCATCTTGGAAGTGTTCAGTATATCGTTGCTTAGTAATTATTAGTAGAGTATTTATTCGCATATAAAGACAATACATATTATAGTCGATTATGAAAGTACCACCACTCCAATTATAATTCACTTAACAGGTAAATTGAAAATACACGTTCTACTTATTTTGCAAAAGCCATTACAACGCGGATTCAGGCAAACTGGCATCTGATTGTGAGTTTTTGTACGAGTAAATATAACTGCACCAACCACTCGCTAAATTGATTTAAGCATAAACATTTTAAGGATGTCACCAGTTAAAATTAATTAGTTCAAAAATATACAGGTATATTTGTTACGTATTGAAAAATTTATTGACGAACTTAACTTATCATGTTTAAGTAATTCACGCATATCGTCAGGCCATAATCAGAAAAAATTACTTCGAGAAACACCACTTCAACACAGAGCAGTTACTGTTAAGAGGCCGTGGCAGTTTTTCAGGCGCTTGTATGCAACCCACATTAACGCCATATAAATCACGGCTAATCTTGCCATCGCTATAGCAATAAAAGAATTACACATATCAACATTATCTTCACGTTTTACTTTTAACGAAGACGTAGTCGTTCCTATTTTTGCTGCCTTCGGCGGAGCAAAGTGTATAGACTGAACTTTTATTTTCTATCACGTTGATCATGCTACCGTTTATTATTACACTTGACTTCGGTGAACGCAGCGAAAATAAGAACGGCTGTGTCTTTGATAAAGCGCGAAAATAATGATGATATGTGAAACACTCTTATTACTATAGTGATAGTAAAATTAGTCTTGTTTTGTATGAGGTAAATTCGGGTTGCATACATGCACCTGAAACACTGGAACGGCCTCTTAAGAGCATTCACGTGGCAGAAATTAAAAATTTTATCTTTGCTTTGCAATGTGTTAGTTTTATAGACGTTACTTGTGACTACATTTTCCACTTGTAGTAATTTTTTATCTCTCATAGTTTTCCCATGGCGGTATGTAAAAGTCAGAATTTGCAAGTTACAGGAACATAGGTTTAACAAAAACCAAGTGACTTACTCGAATGAAATAACTTTTACCGAGATTAGATATAATGAGCACTATGCTAAAAGATTTAAAAACACAGAATGGAATTCCTTTTTACTTTTGAAAAAAATCCTAAAGTTACGAAAATTCACCTCATTTATGGCAATTTTTAAAAAAAGACAAAATGACCTTGTTGTACCCTTAATGTGAACGAGTTGTATGTTAGGTATTATGCAAAAATAAAAAATAATGGATGTTCTGTTGGCGTGTTGCAATAAAAGAGTTGGGCACAAGGACTCGCAGGTGTGTCTTGCCAGACGAGGCCGGTTTGTTATGGACACCATTAGTGTGACGTCACACGATGACTTTGGTTCCAAACAAACCCTCCAGGCCTATGCTAAACAATGATATAACTTTTTGCTCTTGTTCGTAAAAATCGAGTATTAGAGAAAGTGGGTGAATTCTATCGTTTTCAGAATTAATTTATATCAAAGAAGTTACGAACAAAGTTTAACAGATAATTTTGCAGCGTACTCGAAGTTATGTATGTGTAAATAGTGGTGAGGTTACTTAACCTAAAGGCAAACATGCGTGTTGTTCTCGTTTTAATAGTATAATTTACTTGCAGTTCAATGAAGTGCGGTACAAGAACAATGAATTGAGCATCTGATAACTAATCGAAACTACATTTATATTATTCGTGGTCATTCTTCCAATAAATCCATCGTTATGTTTTGTCATTTGTGTGCCGTGTAACGATTTCGTCTAAAAGTATTTTTAACACGTTAGGTGCCTTTCTCAGGCAATTTGCGAAGAAATCTTACAACAATAATAATATTGGAACTGGTCCATAATCTCATAAGGTTGTGATGATTGACATAATTTGTCGTTACTAATCAAGGTTTTAAGTTACATCACAAGGTGTGCAGAATGCTAAGTACGAAAACGTCAGCACTACATAACAAGTGCAGAAAGACAGTAATTAAGGTGCAGAATGCTGCTTAAGATATATGATAAGAATATGAGCAAATTTACCATTTTTACGGTAAGCCTAGTTTAATATGTTGCTTAACCTTTTCCCCAAAGGATATTTTATAATTACGACTTAATTTTAAGAAAATATGACCTTAGGCAAGGCAGTCAAGGTTGGAGAAATTGTGGGGTAGGGAACAAAAATTTTTTGGGCAAGAGTACAGAAAATTGTAATGCTAGAGCATTGGCAATTATAGGGCAGAGAGAGTGAAAATTGTAGGGTAGGAATACTACAAATGTGAGGCAGTGACATTAAAAATAATGTGATGGAGGTACAGTAAATTGTAGGGTAGGGGAACAGTAAATTGTAGGGGTAGGACTATTAAAAATTTGAGGCAAGGACATTAAAAATAATGATGGAGCAGAAGTACAGAAAATTGTAGGGTAGGGATACAGAAATTTGTAGGGTAGCATAATTAAAAATGTGTAGCAGAGACAAAATAAATAAATAAATGCTCACAACTGTGCTGCCGCACAACGGTGAGATCACACGTTCCCACCTCTAGAAAACCGCCTTCAAAACATCTCTGAACCTACCAACCCCCTTCACCATCACTAACTCCTATCCATTTGTATGGATGTATACTGGAGGCTAAGAAATAAATAAAATATAAATAAAAATTTCAAGTAATCCTGCAAAACATTCCACTCCCTCGCTGACCTCACAAACATAGACTGCCTACCCCGCTCTGTATCTGTTAACCATCCCATCAGTAAATGACTCTGATAATCACTCTCTTCCAAGTAAACCTGGCTAAGTTAGTCTTACAAACATTGATCTTCATCTTGTTTTCCACAGTCCAGAAACACCAATTACACCCCTCTTTTCACGCTCTGCCACCGTCCTTGGAGGAAGTTTCCAATCCATTTCCATTTCATTTTGTCTATTTGTCTCACTATTCCAGTACTCCATTGTTTCAAACACTTACAAGTACTGAGCCTGCAGCATATCAGCTTTCTCTCTGCCATTTGTCGTAGTTTGTCCATTCATACTTGTCAATGCTAGGATCCCTTCCCCAACCCCACTTACCTTCTCCAGACATTAAAAATAATCATGAGGTAGTGGTACCGTACAGAAAAGTTTTGAGTACTGGCCTAAGCACAAACTTGTACAGTAGGGGCACAGGAAATGTGAGGAAGAAATATTTAAAATTATGGGGCAGAGGTGAACAAAATTGTAGGGTAGGCGCATTGGATATGTTAAGCTAGGATATTCAATATCATGGAGCAGATGTACATACAATTGTAGGATAGGATACAGTTGTTGGATATGGGTATAGAAAAATGTAGGTAGGGTACAGTTGGATAGATGTACAGAAAGAAAATTGTAGGGTAGGACAACTAAAAAATGCAGGGCAGGGTCATGGCAGAGGTACAGAAACTTTTAGGATAATCACAAAAGATTGTAGGGAGGTTGCATTTTAAAAAATGTGTGGGAGTGACACAAAAAATCATGGAGCAGTGATAGGTGCACTCAAAACTGTGGGGAAGGGGCATAAAAAATCATGGAGCAGTGAAGGAGGAATTATAAAGTTTAGGGCAGAAGCACTATTGGTAGGGCAGATACACTGAATTTTGTAGGGCAGTCTCTGAAAATTGTGGTGCAGAGGCACTAACAATTGTAGAGCTAAAAGGACACTAAAAATCATCGCACATTAGGCCAGAAATATATCTAATACTTTTTGCACACATTTAAACCCAGCTAGCAAACCCAAAAGACTGAGATATTACATTAAATAAATAAGCCACCCATAATGTTCGTAACAACCAGCATTTATATAGGCTTATATTTTAACAGTCTCTGCCTAACTTCGCCTAATATGACAATAGTTAGTTTGAACAATCCTACAAATATGTGCGAATACAGTTTTAATATTATTTATGCACATTAAAACGTCCTAAGTTGTAACAATCTCCGCCCCTTACAAAATTCGATGCACGATATAAGTTGCAAGGCCCAGCACGAATGTATTTTCCGGCTATGAGTATTAAATTCTTTCGTCTCCGACGATATCAGTTGACGAGAGAAGTCCTGTCGCACTCATGTTTGACATTATTTAGGTTTAAACGAAAGTATTTGTATTTTTCAACGTAATTACAAAACTACGTCAGGATGCCAAATGGAGTTTTCAATGTTAAACTTTCAAAACAAACATTTGTTTGGAACCAGTGCTCTCGCGTGATGTCACAACTAATGGTGTCCATTAGCGGTCTTTACACGTACTTTATTACTCGCGCGCGATGATTCCACACGCCTTCGCGCGCACAGGGACGTGAGCAGAACCGTGGCGTGCAAGAACGGGGCGTGAATGAAGACTATACGCGTCTGCCCGCACGCATTCATGCGTTCAAAAATTTACACGCAGAAGTCGAAGTGTAAAGCAAAAAAAACAACTGTGTGGCTCGTGGCGTTTCCAACAAGTCGAAAGTTTTCGTGCGCCGTGTGTAGTACAATTGCAGCCATGTTACGTGCAAAGAGACACCGTGTTCGTGCAATTGCTTCTGTTGGTATGTACATAGCAGCTAACAATCAGTTGAAAGAAAACGCACGTGTTGGGTTAAATAATACAGGATACGATATAATAACATGCCATTAATAAATGAGCTTCATAATAGCTATCCAGATGACTATAACAACTATTTACGCATGGACAGTGCTACGTTCGATATTCTGATGGGCCTGGTTAAGGACAGAATTAGCAAGAGAGATAAAGAAATGAGGAATAGCATTTCATAAGAGGAACGTCTTGCAGCAACCCTTCGGTATTTAGCAAAAGGTCGTTTGTTTGAGGATTTGAAGTTAAGCACAGGAATTTCTGCGCCATCGTTATGTACAATTGTTCCAGAAACATGCAAGGCCATGTACGAGGTCCTGAGGACAGAATACATAAAGGTAACTACACATTAATAATACACATGGTGATATATTTACCACACAGCACGGTATAATACTTATAGCAGGACTTCTCAATTAAATGTAACTTCAGGCCACTTGCTTCAATTTTTTAACTACCAAAAACACTCGGGGGTCCAAAAAAATACAGTCAATAATTATAGGCATTGTACGGAATCATTTAATTGCACTTAATGTTAGTCTTACATAAATCATTGCCACACGCAGAGATTACGTTGACCCAACTATAACTATTAAGAAATAGCCTTTAAATTATTATAACAAAAAATTTTCGCTGATTTCTGACATTTTGATGGCGGGCCAGTAGAAATCTCTCTGCTGGCCGCATCTGACCCACGCACGGGCTGCCTATTGAGAAGGCCTGACTTGTAAAACTATTATTTAGGTTCACACATTTCACCAGATTGTGTAGATGTATCGTTATAAGTAACCCACAAAACAGTATTTATGTTGACCAAATGATGTTAATTGTTAGCATGTCTGCCGCCATCGTCGTTTCTCTCACGTTCAGACTTGTACTGATCTGCATGCGCGACTGGCTGAACGGTTGCTTGCATGCCTGTTATTCCTCCACACGTATGTACTTGCGCGCGCACCTGAGCGGCTCGCCCCATATCACTCACTCAGAAGTGTGAGTGTGATGGCCGCTATTCTCCACACATACGATCCACTGTGTCCCGGGAACCACGCGCCTCTAACGACGTCAGTAATCTGCAGGATGAAAGAGACCCATTACAGCAGTGAACAACAGCCAAACGGCCCTGCTTTTAGTAATTACCTACCTGTGTTGATCCCTCTGCGTTCTCCGGTGTTTCGTGGACACCCTCCCCACCCTCTTACGGCTCTTTCTCACGCTAACGTATTTTACAACTTCTGGTAATTACTGTTGAACACACGGTCAAAAGACGCACCTGGGTCTGTGCATGCTGACTCCTACAAAAAAAAAAAAAAGAGAAGGGAGAGTGGAGAGAGTGCGAACGAGTTGTTTTGGGAAATAACATGGAATCGGGCGGAGAAGAGGGTGGGAGAATGTGAGAGGATGGATTAATAAATTGGCTCAGATTAAGGGGTATTGATCCCTAGCCCCTTGGATTTATCTGTTTCTTCTCGATTACTTCTGTTCCAATCAATGTATCAAAAAATTTTGTCACTACAAGGCATATATACGAGCTTAATCGATTTTCTGTAATTGCTGAAACTATAATATATATGCATCACTTCGCAACGTGAAATAGCTGAAAAGGAAAAAAAAAATTACTTTATTTACGGGAGCGACTACAGAGGCCGCAACGTCAACAGAAACAATGCCATATGGATTCCAAAAAGTTAGTGAAACAATAAACTATGCCTTGTCAGCGTTAAAAAAAGTAAAACAATGCGTCTATTCCCTGATTTATAAGAAAAACCGTAAAACCGATCTGATAGGGATCAATCCCCTTTAAGGTGTCCGGCTGCCCAGACCGCCGAGGGGTGCAGAGCCTCGGCCACACACGACTAAAGCCCTATACACAGTTGAAAACTTAAGCATTTGACTTTACGATAGCTTTCAATGCATGGCTTCTTATGGAGTCGTACACAATGGCTAGAGACCTGAAAAATTCGCGTTTTCTTTTTTGCGCTAGCTAGAGTTCCAGCAACTATAGGTCTGTATCATGTCCACAATTGGCCGCTGAATTACTCGACACTTCCTGGAAGTAGTTGAGCCAATAATACAACTGTAACTGAATACAGGCCCATTTTACTGTGTCAGCGAGCAGCTAATAAACAGCTGGTGTCTACACGATTTCACAAATATTCTTGGAGGCTAGCTTACAAGTCACTGAACCCGCGAATTTTTCAGGTCTCTAACAATGGCGTCGCCAAAGCTAAAGTCAAGCAGCTTTGACTTTACGTTTCCGGTAAATTGTATCCTTAAGTCAAAGTCAAGATGGTCGTTCGCAAATAACCAGCTGATTATGTTCGCTAGAACGAAAAATGTTTATTTATGTGTACAGTTTTGCTCTCCATAATTGGGATTTCGTGAAAAAGTAACAGGTGTTTCTTAAACGTACTCGAAACAACGTGGTAAGTAGCGTTGGAGAAATATTAGTAAATGAACTTTAAGTTGCGTCAGTAGATGGCGTTGCTTTTGTTCTGAAATACTAATATAATAAATAAAAATATATGGTTAGTTATTTAATTATCTCTTTTACGATAATTATACCTATAATGTTTTATATCACAATATTTCCGTTTCGAAAATCAGATTTCCAAAATTTTTTGAACTGTCGTTTATTTAACTTTACATTTATATTGTGTATTGACGAAATAGGTTAAGTAACGGAAACGTAAAGTCAAATGTTAAGTATTCAATTGTGTATAGGGCTTAATGTATGCCTAGGCCGTTTCGAGGTAGTTCGAAAACATCTTATCACGTATGAATCATGTCTGCGTAGAAACAGCATTTTAATAACGCCGTATGTCTGTTTACTCACTATAGGGGCACCACTAATGATTTTATTTTCTAGCGGCCGTAATGGAGGAAATAAGTGTTTTGGCGGCAGTTTTTTGGTATGGAATTATTGGAACAAAATCTATTTTAAAAAAAATAGGCGTATGCAGTACACCTTCAGCTTTAATTTTACATCATAACTAGAGACATGAACTTTTCGCGAAAAGAATTTTGCCCCACTTTGTTCCAGTGCCTTATGTGCACGTCTGCAGTTCTGCTTCACATATATTGGCAGCCTGCCTTTGAACTGTGACGTTTCTCATTTGACTGTACCGATCACAATAAGATTACTGTAACACCACACGTCTGTGATTTGCGTGTAAAACCCCACGACACACGAATGTCAAAACATCCAATCTCTGACCGTGAAGCAAGTCTGTAGACGTGCACACAAGTCACTGACACAAAGTGAGGCAAATTTCTTTTCGCGAAAAGGTCATGTCTCTAATCATAACAAGAGATGGTGAAATTTCGTGAATTCAATGACCAACATGCTAAAATCCATTGTCCTATGCATACACAAGCCCTGTTTATTCGTTCATTGTCTGTTATTCCACTGAGTAGCAGCTAGTGGACAAACGGTCGGAGCTTGATTATTCATAGCTAGGGCTAGGAATATTTCGCGAGTTCAACGGCCAACATGCTAGAATGCATTATCCTGTGTATACCGAAGCCCCTCCATTTGTCCGTTACCTGTTACTCATTCAGACAGCAGACAATGAACGAATAGACGGGGCTTGAGTATGCATAGGACATTGGATTCTAGCATGTTGGTCGTTGAACTCGCGAATTTTCCCTAGCCCTAATAATATGATATATTAACCACTGAAATTATCATAGAGGTGAGTTGTTGACGAGAAGGTTGCACCACACTGCAGTCACTTGCGCCTAGAGGCTAGGTTGAAGCGTGACGTGCGTGTTATGTTGCCCTTATCGCTTCCGCACTTCTAGGCCTCAAACGTACAAAAACACGTCCATCGAGTGGGCCACCTTAGGACAGCCTCTGGCGCGCGCCTCCCACCAAGGTAATATGGGTTCTATTCCCGGCGAAGTCCACCCGGATGTTCGCTTGAGGTAATCGAGCCTGACGAAGCCGTTGATCGGCCGGGTTTCTCGAGAATCTTCGTTTCTGTCTCATCTTCATTCCGGCACTACTCCACGATCATCTCATAATACTCCTCCCTCACCAGCGCTTAAATATTTGATATTAAACGCCTAACAAAATCTCTTCATGTCACAGAACGGTATTCGAAGAGCCAGCGAGTTTTATTGAAAAGAATTCTGCGCCAACTTGTTTCAATGTGTAACGTGGACATTACTTCTTGTTCTGTGATTGGATGTTTTTAACTCGTAGCGTCTTGGCGATCTACTAGCTCATCACAAACGTGTGGTATCGCAGTAACCTTGCTATGATTGGCACAATCAAATGAGCGACACCTCTGCTCAGATGCATTCTGGCAATAACCATAAAGCAGAGTTGCGCGTGTTCACGTATGGCATTGAAACAAAGTGATGCTGAATTCTTTTCACCAAAGATCACTGGCTCTTGGTATTGGGTGTAAATGTAACGTACCGTAGCGAATTTTTCCTTCGGAAGTTACATGCACAGCCCAGATTAAACAGACCCGCAACAGCACACACGGCCAGGCCTTATTAACACGAAGGTGCATTTGTGATCTCGAACCGGACTGGAGTTACACTCTTCGAAGAATATTTGTTTATCTTAATAAACAAACAAATGACAGTGCTGCATACTAAAAGTCACATGAATGTGACGCCCGTGTGTGTGCGCGCGCACGTTAAGTAATACTGCCCTGCCTACAAATATGCGCAGCTATTCATCTTCAATATCTTCGCCTGTCTAGTGTTGTTGCAACATGATTTTTTATCAGACGAGAGACGGCACTCTGGAAACCTTTCAAAGTTTCAAATTCCATTGGGTGGAGGTGAAGTGGGAAATAAGATTTACTGGTGATAAAAACACTTTTGAAAGTAGTTACAAATCGAGTTATTGCTACGTCACCGAAAGTAGAAAAAAAGATGGGAACTAAAAATTTCACGAAAAACTGGGTTACTTAGCATTAGGTTGTTTGCGGCAATGCGGGCATTTTTGAAGGACCTAGTGTTATATTTTGGTATTCCGACCATTACCTTTTGAATAAGGTTGGATGAATAAAGTGAATTTTTTTACCAGCATTAGTATTTTGTAATAAAAAAAGAAACAGACGCATATTAGCTGAAAAGGAAAAATGATGTGGCCTTCAGAAATGTTCACGTTAAGGTAAATAGTCCAATTACTAGAGATAGGAAATTTCGCGAAAATATTTTTGCAGCACTTTGTTTCAGAGTCTTACGTGCACACCTGCATCTCGACTTTGTGGTCAGTGATTGGAAGCCGTAACACGCAGCGTCTGGAGGTTAAATCCTCAAATCACAGACGTAATATGTGGCAGGTATCCGTGAACTGATTGGCACAGTTAAATGAATAACGGACTCTGCACAAAAACACTCTGTCAATAGCCATGAAGTTGAGCTGAAGGTGTGCACGTAGGGCACTGAAACAAAGTGAGGCAAAAATCTTTTCTCGAAAGATACCGTGCCCTGCTAATAGTTGCAGATCAAATTTGTGTGTTACTGGACTACAACGAGCGAGCTCGGTACCTGGAAGCGCGCGGGCTTTAAGGCCTCGTTCTTTAGTTTAACAGTGGTTTCGAAAATATTTTTTAACGCAAATCAGTACGTTTATCAAAAATTCATTCTGGTAGTTTTAACACTTATATATCATGGTTTGTATTTGAATTTTTCTGTTGCAATACACCAAACCGATTTTTAGATTTTTGCCCCTGAAATAGCAAATATTTTGTTGTCAAAATAAGCCAAAATGAAACAAAATAATTTTTTGCTAGCAAACGGTAGGTTATTTAAAAAAAACGCTCTGGCAAAATGTGTATCGAATGACTGTACACAGTCTCAAATTTTTTCAAAGCATTTTGTAAAATAATATTTAAGTTATTTGCAATTGTTTGAAATAAATGTAAAATCATGGCCTTAAGGCTATTTCTTGTTCACTTACCCGCGCATCATTGCTCCTAAGCGCGAGGCGCTGCACTGGCGTCTGTCTTCTCCTCGAGGACTTCTATTAAATGAGAGACCGCAGTGCTGCAGACTAAAGGCATAGATGAACGCGGAGCGGAGTGTGAAATATGACGGAGGCAACGAAAAAACCCTGCGAAACAGGAGAAGAAGAGATGGAGATAGAATGGTGTAGAACAGAAGCGTTACCGGCAGGTGCGGGATGAAGCGGCGGATTGTGTAGAGGGATTATATCAGCGTGGGCGTGCTGCTCGTCAATCACGGTTGCGTTGCCGCCAAGTTGGCAGCCATTGTCCTCGGGACCAGCGGGCGCCATCCGGATATTCTCTCCCCTCCCTCCTCCTCGCCCTCTATCACTCTTAAATCTAATGGCAGAACGACTGGGCACGATGATGAATTACCCATTAAATGGCGTATCTCGGATCAGTGTATTTTTCCTGCGTGGATCACAGGCGCCTGGCGTCTTCCACCCGCTTTGCTGATTCTCATTTCAATGCTTGTCTTTCTTTATTCATTAAAATTTTTTTTTTTCACGCACCGTTTATGTTTTCTGACCGTTATGTTACGTAGAATGCATTAGACAAGGTCTTCACTTATAAATTATCACGCCGTGCCGTCTATAAAAATAGCGACATGGCATAACCAAATGTAATGTCATTACCTTAGAAACAGCACTTTAAGAAAGCATTATATTACTTATGTAGATAAAGAATTTCTAATTTACAATATGGGATGAATAAAAACAATGCAACGTTTTACAAATTAAATAAATAATAATCTATCTGTAAATACAAAAGAGATACAAGTAACATTTACGATTTATATACTAATTCACGCAATCATAAAACCGACATATTCATAAGAAATGAAGTTACGTGTGGCCTAGTAATGTATCTCATTTTCTAGTAAAAAGAAAAGGAAAAAAAATTACTAACATTAACACAAGCATATGCATTCATTACCACTCAGGGTCCCAACTTACGTTAACTCATAAGTTCCTCTTGCAAAATAGCTACAATAATCTAATTACACAAACAAATGTCTCTATACAAGAAAAAATATCCGCTACTAATGCAATCCTATTATTTAATTTTTTTAAGGGTCTAACCAATTTGTTTCCTAATCCAATAGGCCCTTTGTAAGTTCTAACGCTGCCTCAATTCCCCGGAAATCTTCAAATTCTCTCCACCAGACCGCGCCTACTAATCTTCTCTGACGTCGCAATTCCTTCCTCCCTCGCCACACCGACGTCACTTGCAAACTCTGCTCGCACACTCGAGAAATTCGCCCTTGGGCTGTGGTCGTTATTTCATATCCTCATCTTGAAACTACCAGCCGAACATTTCACGAAATTTCTGCGGAACAGTTAGGCGCAAAATGTTAATCAACACGTTCAACCACGGAATTTATGTGTAAACCCATCTGATAGCCTACTTATGTTTAGTGATTGTAACTGCGTAGGGATTAAAATTGATATTTTCTTTGATTTTTGCGTAACCTACTTGTTTTTCCAACAGCCAGTCCAGTTGACGAAATTGTTTTTATTTACAGTAATACCCGTCATTTTTTTTTTGCAAGAACTCCACCTTGCATTAGCTATTTAAAGCATTTCATTTTTATTATTTTTATTTATATGTAGTTTTAGTATTTAACAATCAAGTTTACTTACAATTATGCACTCCGCATTACACACAGAGTAAAAAATATCAAACTGTAAACCTTAACTAAAGTTCAGATTTTTGTGTCAGTTTTTCAATGCATTAAGAATTACCGTGTTCTGATATCTGATAAAAAATTTCTTAAATGTGAAATTAATTTTTTTGTTATTCAAGTTTCAGCAATTCAATTTAATACAAATTCTGATGAAAGAATATTACATTGTTTAATACAGCTCACTCCTCACGTTTAAATATTTTTTGTGTATACATCGAAAAAGAGCAATTTATAGCTAAATTATGTATAATTGTTATATGCTAATATACCATGACGATTTTTGATAAATGTACTGTTAAGTTTTATTTCGTTGCAGTAAAACTAAGTAACAACGTAGTTAGTTTAGATTTTATGTAAACGAAACGGTTATTTAATGCCATACATTTCCCATCAGAGAACAGAAATGTTGATGCAGGTCCATAAGCTTACTCCTAATTTCGTTGTGAGAAATTATCGGATTACAAACACGTGTATCTTTTCTAGAAAATTGTTTGGGTACTTACGCAAATGTTGTTTATCTCCATTACGAATCAATACTCGTTCTTGTTTACTTTAAGTCCTATGAGCCAACAAGGCATACCCTTTCACACAGATCCAAAAGAACTGTGAAGTAGTTTATGCGGAAGATTTCAAGCGACGGGAGTACCAAAGTAATCGTATACAGTTAAATAAATGGGCTTCTGAATTATCGGTTACGATAACGCATCAAATACTGCTATTGTTTGTATTTTAAGAGGGATCAGTACCCGCCATTTTGGAGCAATTGATCTCCTGCTTTTAATTTGGCCTGTACATTTTCGATTGTGTTCAAGACGTGAACAAGGCACGTGACATAGCTCCGTGCTACTAGTGCTCATACTACATTTGTGATCATCCACAGACAATTTTGACTCCCTTCCTCCGGAAAGCCACTGTCAGACGGAGAATTTAGATAAATCTGTTTCTATGGAACTTGCAGCGGAATATTTAGAATTCTAATTCCTTAACATAATAGCTGACAAGCCTGCTTATAACATAGCTAGCAGTGACTTCGAGAGGTGGTTAGTAGTATGAATATGTACCTTTTGGGACAGGAGCCGGTGTGAGGCGCCACATCCGAGTGAGGTCCAGGCTGCCATCTTGAATTACATTACCCGCCATCTTGAAATTGACCTTGAACCCGCCCTAGAGGTCACCAAAAGGTTAAAAATAATCCAAAATTTTCCAAAATTCACCATAACTATCCCCTTTCCCCCCAAATTATTTCCTTTTTCTTTAAAAATTTCCCTTTTTTCCCTCGACTCATCAAAATTCCGTTTGTGGATGACACCAGCACGATCCAAATTCATCTCAAAGCCGTTGGATTACACAATGTTCGTGAGCCACAGATAACCAATAATATAAAATCCATTAAATCAATTAATAAATATTTATTTATTTAAACATTACATTAAAAAAATAATTAAAAATAAACGATATGGTATCTGCTTATGTCCTCCGCCATCTTAGCAAAATCTGATAACTTTCCAATAAAATCAAAAAGTTTTCAAGAATTTATTTTTCGTAATTAATTTTTAATTACTTATGAAACACAAAGATATTTTCATTTAGATATATATCAGCAAGAATTATAAAGATAGAATTCAGTCAAGAATTTGACGACACCCAAACACAAAAAACGGACACAAAGGAAGCCAGATTTCCAATATGAGAAAATATGGAAGTAGACTTAAATAGTGGACAGTGTGCAACAAATAAAAAACAAGAGACAACACAAAACGAGTTAAAATCAACGTAAAAATGCAACGTTTCGGGCATTGCAATCCATCCCCGTCTTCAGGCTGAGACAAAGCTGGTCGGAACACCAAGATGCAAATGAAGTTCGATTTATATATTAATTGTACTGCCCCTCCTCGCAACACAAGGTGATCCCCGACCTGCCAGCTGGCTTGGCGGGACCTCCTGGATTAATAGGGGGTGTGGGGTGTTCTAGGAGGAGGAAGTAGTATGTTTCAGCCGCAAGGCTATACGCTAGACGTTGTTAATTGTAAATGGTGACCTTGCATTCTCCGTCTCGCTCAGTTAAGATTAGGAGGGAGATGCCGTGGATCGCGGTGCGTCAAGCGCTAGGGAAAAACTGCAAGGGCCGTCGATTTGGTCCCTTGCAACCTACTCAAGTTATGTTGTGGGAAGCAGCAGTAAACCAGCGTCAACACTGGAGGAAACCTGCTTCCGGCAGTAAAAATGTTAAAAGCCCCTTCCCAGAAGAAGAAAGGGCCGAGGTTGCCGCTGTACTTGAAGTACTTGTGAAGCCCTCTCCAACCGGCTTGGAGGAGGCTTATGTAGGTAGTGGCAGTGCCATAACATCTGCCACTGGAGTTCGTTGGTGCATCACAGGTCGTTGATTCAGTCGAGCAGGTCTCTCATTCCTCGTTGAGCAGACAGAACCTTTCACAGATAACGAGCCGCCTTGACGGTGTTGTGGTGGTGTGGTGAAAAGCTGAAATAGCAGATCGGTTTTAGTTGCCTCAGCATGACTGGCACCTACGTCCAGTAATATCCCTCGCAGACTTCAGGTCCACTTCTTACTACAAAGACCCAGGATGACACTTATACGACTCCCGCCAGTTGGTATGCGGGCTGGTATTGGTTATTCTCAACCACCCCAGCAAGCTGGGATCACTTATCCGCCACCCACGGACGTGTCGTGACCCAGATGGTCACTGCACCTGGAACTCCTTATGTGCACACCCCGACAGCCACGCTGCTGCATCCTGCCAGTGAGCTCGCCACACTTCACCCCATTGGTTCCTCGGGATGCCTCCAGCCCACTGGTCACTTAACGTGTGTCCCGACAAGATGTGCACTGTCCGGAGTCCAGCACGAGCGAATGAAGTTCGCTAGAAAATTGGGGGTTTTATAGCCTAAATTGTCACTAACCTACTCGGCCAATGGTGGTAAAGCATGTATGATTGGCTGGGCTATCAGCCAATGAGAGGCAAGTACTCTCTTGATTGGCTGAGCACCTTGTATTGAATGTTGGCTGGGTGTTCTGCCGAGACTGTTAAACATAGATCAGATTTTTTTTAATTTACTGTCGAACATGGTTTCTTTTTTTATTAAAGGCAACCACATATTTTTCAGTTCAATGCTCTGTTGGCTAATGATATTTTAGCTACTGGCAATGTAAGCTGATTCTTTTATTTTCCGTTTAATTCTTAATTTTTCCTGACTTATTGGGTTAGCTGAGTCCCAGAGAATTTTGTGGCTATTTTCCCACGCATGTTCAGCGATTCTGGATTTCACCCTTTTTCGTGTTTCTCTTGTGTTCCTTGAGGCGAATGGATAATGTTCTACTGGTTTCACCTATGTATAAAGAGCCACATTCACATGGTATATAGTAGATGTATTCGCGGGTCTCTTGTGTTTGTACTGTAGGTTTTACTTTAGTGAGAATATTTTTACTGTGGAACTGGAACGGAATTCTGTTCATAGGTCGTATTTGTTGGCCAGCCTTCTTATTTTTTCAGAGAGTCCACGGACGTACAGAATAATCAGAGTTCCAGAAGGTGGATTGCCTGCGGTGAATTCGCACTTTGGTGAATTTAATTCTCTTAACTGCTTGTCAATGATATACGTTTGGGATATTTGTTGACCAAAAATCCTTTTATTAGATGGCACTGTTCCTCAATTAATGTTTTCTTGTCTGAGCAGATCTTTTCTGCTGGGTTGGCTAGGGTGATAAGTCTTCTGTGTTTTGCCAGTGAAAAATTAATAAACCTATGATGTCATGTTGTAAATTATAATCACAAAAATGTTGTGCTTGGTTTGTACGTATTTTGTAAAGGAGAATGAATTTAGTACAGAATTTTCTGAAAATCATAAGGGCTGTTCGGTTTGGAGTGTTGTTCTGCTGGTACAAGTTGTGTAACAGCTTCTATGATATATTAAGAATTAACTCTTACTTGATTGTATGATAGCTGTAAAGGGTATCATGTATGGTGACAATATGGTATAAATGGGTGACATTCAAGGTTTTATTGTATTGTCGATATGCTGGAGTAGATATGGAAGAAACTCTTGAAGGTATGAAATATTGAAATAAATTTCTAATTTACATACTATGTATGAAAGTGAACGAAGAAAATACATTAAGCTCTACACACAAAAATTTTAACTCACGTTTGTTAGTATAATACTGTGTAATGTATTTTACATTCATGTAGCGCATCATGACGTCTGTTGTTGGTGAAATGTCTATACTGGACGTGATCTTCCAACGATGAAGACTCTAAATAACGGAAACCTATCCTACCCTATGAAGAATGTTATAAGCTGATGGTTGTACAGTAACCTTTTACAGTTAAGTCCTTCGGCTAGGAACTAAATGCATTTTCAAAAAGGAAAACGTCGTCGTAATTTAAGGTGAGAAAATTTAATATCTTGGTTTGTATGTCGAGACAAGATCACGAACTACAAAGGGCTGCATTCCTTTACCTGTAAAACGATATTTGTTACTGCTAGCAAAGACAGGTGAAATGTATTAATACAATTGAAACGAAAAATTTAATGTGGTCACAAGCATGTAAGCAGGACTGGATATATGGTAACAAAATTTAAGGTAACGATAAAACTTATATTTAAAACTGAGGAAAGTCTACGAATAGCAGTATGGTGGAAAGGTGGTATTTTAATAGCGAAGAAGTTTTATCACCTCCAATGAAGATGGAAAAATATTCGTGCGTGTTCTTACTGCAAGAAGTTATTAATGAAGAATAAATCTGTATGTGAGCATGAAGACGGATGACTTCAGAGTGTTAACCGTAGTATGTACCAGTGGGAAAACTACGAAATATGGTTCGTACGAAGCAGCAACTTGAAAAGGCATACGAGTTAGTATTTGTTTAGGTCTCGTCTCTCTACCTATAAGTAGTTATTTAAGGAAATTGTGACCGTTACGTACCGATGGATTAGCGTATATTGTTCGGAAATTTTTTAAAGTCTATTAGTGAAGGTTTCCGCTGAAACTTCGTGAGAATCGACGCCAACACCTTCTAGCCAGTGCAACTATGGCGACAAGATATTTGCGTATGGTTATGCTACAAGGAGGCATGGCATATGTAAATGTAAAATGAACCCGCGTCGTACAGCATATCGATGTGGTAAGAGCCATAGACTGTAGAGTGTATGCTTGCATTGACAATTTACAAAGTCATCTTAATATGTAAAATGAAGTGTCCTGACTCACTCACTCACTCATCAACGCACAGCCAAAACCTCTGGACCTATAACAATGAAATTTTGAGGGAAGCTTCCACTTGCACTTGCACCGTAGGCACCCACTAAGAAAGAATTTTTCGAAATTCGAAAATTTAGAAGGGTGAAAAGCCGTAAAATGTGTTTTTCATTAATCCCTGATTCCTCCTAAACCATTTCAGATAGTGAGGTGATTTTTTTAAATGATGCTTAAGTAAATATCTAAAAAAATAATTTTACAATTTTTCGAAATTCGTCCTTGAAAACTCTTAAAAATACATAACGTTTTTTAAAATTAATCTCACTTATATCCTAAGTCAGTGGAAGTATTGAAATGGTTTTTGCTTTAAAATAAATCTTACGTAAATATCAAAAAAAGAAAATTCAGGACTTTTCTAAATTCGTCTTTGAAAGCTGGTAAAAAAATAAAATGTGATTTCAAATAATTATCTCTATCGCGTATACCCGTTGAGATATCGAGATGATTTTTTTAATATGGATGAGCTTATGTAAATATCTACAATTAAAATTCAGGTTTTTATGAAATTCGAAAATTAAGTAGGTGAAAACCAGTAAAATGTTACAGTCGCCCGATAAAAGAGAATGATCACGGAGAAATAATTAATCAGTCGTTTCTTTTTGCCAACCTACTCATAAATAAAACCTCTTTGGTCTGTAGTCACTACATACGAAAGAATTATTATGGCATGCCTTTAACATTCACTCAGGTATTGTATAAAGATTCTGGTGTGGAAGGGGTGTGGTTACGGGTTCGTATCCCATGCAAGACTTTGCAATGGGAATTACTATGATATCATACGAGCATATTGCGTGCGCTTTTTATAATGAGCTAAGCAGTTAATTACAGTTTACTGTTTTTGATTACGCTAGCTGGTAAATGCCTTAATCACATATTTTATCCAGAGTTACTGTTTACATTACATAATTTCACGCAGGCAACGCCACAGCTGGCCGGCTAGATATAATATACGTACATGTCACGACATTCTCCCTGCAAAGCACCAAGATTCGACGACGGAACGAACCTGAGAAAAAAATTAACCTAGTAATAAATGATACGTGATGATGAAGCCATCAGAAACTTCTGTTTCGTATGCGAACAGTCCGGAAAATTTGTTCATGGCGTCAATTTACCCATGTCGATTCTGTGACATGAATCCAAGCGGTAGAGACAAAAAAAATCAGTTCGGCAACTTATAGAAGAGTTGGAAAAGTGATCAGGACGTCGAATGTATCTTTATATGACATTTATGAAATTTGATGAATAAGAGATAGAGATGATGGTATATCGCGAAAATGTTTTGTGCCAACATAGCCTTGAAAATACTGACACAACGTAGCTGTGTATAGACCAATAACGTGCATCAAATATTAAAATAGCGGTATTCTTATTGGCTTAGTCAAATAGGGCAGTAGCTTCGCGTACAAGGAAAAGCCAGTAATCTTTTGATAAGCTGAACGTACGTTGAAGCCTAGCAAATAGTCAAGTTTTCCCGCGATAAACCATCATCTCTAGAGATGGTTGTGTAAGGTTCTGGTTAGGTTCTAGGCAACGTAACTTTCCTATTACTACAACTCACTTCGGAAATAAAATTGGTTCTAGGCAACGTAACTTTCCTATTACTACAACTCACTTCGGAAATAAAATTGGAAAGGATGTGTTCGTTATTTCCTGTAACTACTAGGAATGGTAGCAGTGTTGAGCAACATTTTAGCTACAACAGTGAATAAGTTATGATGAAGTGTACGTTCATGTTGAACAACTTCTTCAACTAGCACTGTGATAGCTTCACCTCTGATGGCGACATCTTCGCCAGTGATGTCGACCACTACAGTCATAACAATGACTACGACTGCGCTAGGACTACCTTGTCAAAGCTGCCAATATATGTGGCTGGGTCAATGACACACATGTGTTTCTTCTGTTACGAGGCCTTACTTAGTGTTTACGTTTGCATTGTGACGGCACGAAGTTGATGAGTGCACTAAAACATGGTTTTTCAGTGGCTAATCGGGCAATATAATAACAAGACTGCGATGATTTAAAAGTGAATACTGAATCTATTTTCATGACTTCCGGTGTTTATTTTACACGTAGTTGATTATAGATTATATGTAAATTAAATGTGATGTTTGGGGAAACATGATTTTGTTATTTATCTTGGGAGTTTAATTAAAATAATTAATACGTTTTAATTACTTTACTGTGCCTAAACGCAATGACAGGATATAAAAAAATTTAAATATATGAAACTGAAAGAGCTGATCCGGTACGGAACCTGGCCAGGGGATATGATATTTGTTTATGCATTTTTTTTGCATAGCTGCGAGTGCTCGTGTATATGTAACTGGTTGCTATGCAGAGAGAGAGTCATATCTGCGTATATGTAATGTAGAAGAGTGTGATCAGTTCGGACAGGCTCTGACAGAAACGTCATGGGGGTGGCAGGGGTG
>PNEQ01067051.1:0-25608 GCA_003012365.1 Medauroidea extradentata | reverse complement strand
TTTATCACATAAATAAATTAAAAATATTTACTAAACAGTAGCACTTAGGAGTATAAAAAATAGATAAAAACCTATTCGCAGACCTACCTAATGTATATACAAAATTTCATTGAAATTGGTTAAGCCGTTTAGGAGGAGTATGGAAACAAACACTGTGACACGAAAATTTTATGTGTGTGTGTGTGTGTATATATATATATATATATATAATGTGTGTGTGTGCAGCAGTCCAGGGGTATTGTTAAACGTACAACAAATTTTATTGAAACCCGCTGTATATTCAATGTTCAGGAAATGTTGTGTTGCTTTTATGACGACAAGTCATTAAGGGACCTCCCTAGCTGCCTTTCATATGCGTTGCAGCGAGTTACGTTTATTCTCTTTTTAAAGGAACTATTAACGTACATTATACCTGTTCATCTACGTAAAGAGCACACATTTCAAACTATGTCGCCATATTTTTTAAAAATTCGGAACGTTTATTAGAAACGTGTTTTTAGGCCCCTCAAAACTGTCAAAAATGGCTTTTTCAGACTGACGTATCTGGAGTATTAACAATCCATCGGATTCGAAAAACACAGGTATAGAAACAAGCGTTAGACTTTGAACTATACTGCCTATAAATAAAATAATGTCACCTCTTAAAGTCCCATAGGTAAATAGGTAATAGTAAAGCATTGCACGCCAGCTGATTGGCTTGCGCGGAGAGGCGATAATGCATTACCATTGTGTATGTGTGTGTGTGTGTGTGTGTGTGTGTGTGTGTGTGTGTGTATATATATATATATATATAGGGTAGAAGTCGCATCTCAATAGCCGAAAACTTTCGCGTTTTCGGTCAGTCCATCGAGTAGTTGGTAGCATGAGTCAGTGGCGCGCACAGCGGCGAGTAGGACTACTACAACACTTTATTACCGTCCTTTTCTTTCCAAGATTCTTGTCGCTTGTCTTTCACGGTGTGTGGTTGCATGTGTGCGTGTATTTGGCATGGGAGGGGGGGGGGGTGCGTGGGAGAGAGAGAGCGCGAAAAATAGAGAGGGAAAGACAGACTGCCTTCGTACCCGCCTACGGATAATGATCGTTTAATATTTCAAATGAAAGCGTTATGTATTTTCGTGTCCTGCAAAGTTTCCCACAAATGGATTGACTTAATTATTTTCAAATACTGCAATGAGTGTCCAGTGTATGCGACAGTAATTTGCGCATTCGTTTTAAGGCAATAATATATTTAATTTACATAGTTTTGATTGTTCCCAGGACAATTAAAAGCTTAAATCTCTGACATATCAAACTACAGCCCAAACTGCTGGACCTAGAATCGTGGAATTGTTTGCGTTTTTCCCCTCAGGCCGTAGTCGATAACTAAGAAGGGATTTTTTTCGAAATGGAACGACGATAGAGCTCGAACCCGACGGCCTATCATGATGATTTTTACTTAAACTGGACACACATAAAAATGCATACTAATCAATTACAGTTTTTTTTTCTCGAAATTCAACATCTAAGGGAGTGAGAATACCTTTAATGTGTTTCCGATACCTATCGAATCCTTCGGAATAAACAGATGATTTTCACTTAAAAGTTTTTCTTACGTAAATACCCAAAAAGTAGTTATAGGATGTTTTGAAATTCGATCCGCTATCGTCGTGATTTTTACTTAAATTGGTTACGTATACAAATGACTAAAGCATGACTCCAAGACGTTTCGAAATTTGATAATTAAGGGGGTGAAATTGCGTAAAATTTGTTTTCGATGATTCCTCCATATCCGCCGAACCAATCGAGATACCTATCGATATGCTATTTGCTTTAGATTGATCCTTATGGAAATATACACAATACCATTTAAACTTATTTTCCGGATTCGGTCCCAAAGAGTTACAAAAAAAGGTTGAAATGTGTTTTCGATTCACAACTAAGCAATTTAAGGAATTTTTGAAATTCTCCACCTAAGGCGGTGAAAAGGGGTGAAAAGTGATGAAATGTGTTTTTAATTATCGTCTATATATATTGAACCCAGCGGGTTATTGTCATTTCTTTTCACGTCCAAGAGACACCAGTAAAGTGATCTATGAATGCGGCCCAAGGGTTTTTAGAAATTCAGTCTCGCCGGGAACGAACCTACCGGTCTATTTTTGCTTCAGAATGATGCTTATATAAATGGCTGCAAAAATGTTTAAGAATTTTAAAAATTCGAATTTTTAATGAATGATTGATTTTGTTTCGATTGAGTGGGCTATCGTCATGATTATTACTCCACGTTGTTGCGATATTGCCTGGCAAGCCGGACATCAAGACATCCGAGCGGCAATCAGGTCAGAGTTGGGAAACCACGGAAGACAGCAACTCACCTCACCCCCCTCGTAGTTGCACAATATCGAGGACAAGCACGCCGATATAAAGCGCGGTTACCAAGTAAACGGGAGGGGGGGGAGGTGGGGTCGGTCTGTCTGTCGTCGGTTGTCGGTCTGTCGTCCACCAGCGCTCATCAGATCAACAGCAGCGAAGTTCTCCGCCGGGGACTCGGGCTCGAGCCCCGGTGGTTGCGTGCTCGTTCGTCGATGCCGTCTCCTCATCAATCCAGCTTTCGGTAAGGTCGCCAGATATAGTTATGTGGCAGCAACTCTCAACTTAATAGCCAGTAATATTGCGCTCCCCTTCCTAATAAATATATCAGTTTGTATCATATTTGTATTCAGAGTACCTGCCATTGTAGTATAGTAAATGCCCGTTTAACCATAACTGTCTTAAAGTCACTTAACCCTATATAACATCTAAATAAACCCACAGTGTAGCTACCATCCGAGCGAAACCCCCCAAACTAATAATAACTTATGAACCCCCAATATAATAACGACATACAAAATAAATAATTTTGTAACAACGTGGATACAAGACATAAAACAAAATTTTATGAAATTCGACACGTAATGGTGTAAAAAGACATAAAATTGGTTTTATAGCAGACGATGATACTTATCGTAACCTGTAGAGATATGGAGGTGTTGTTCGAGTCAGAATGATGCTTACGTATTACCAAAAAAAGCGACACAAATTTTTTATGTGATAAGACAAGTTAATTTTTGAGAATAATTAGTTTGTTTCTTTTCAAGGCAGACGATCCGAAAGCAATTATGACCAGCAAGAAATAAATTATATAGGAGTTTCATCTACAGTTCTACCGAGCAATTTTGTACAACCTCTGTGAGCCCAGAAGTTAATATTTATGTTTAAGTTTACTTTAATGAATTACTTTGATGTTATGTTTTACAGTTGTTCCTTAGCTCTGGGGAAATCAGTCTTAATACCATGTAAACAACGTATTTCTTCGAGTACCCTCTTACATTAAAGAGTCTTTAACCAACGTCAATATTGCTATGACTATAAATAAAGCCCAGGCGAAGTCACTGTTAGTGGCAGGGGCAAACATAAGACTGTTTTTTGCGTGGACAGCTATAGCATAAAAAAACATGGAGTTATTTTCAACGTACAATTCAAAACACACACGTACTACTATGCATATATATATATATATATATATATATATATATATATATATTTATTTATTTATTTATTTATTTGCAAGACACATATTTAGTCCAAAAGGGGCGTCCCTATATATGCTGTGTTTGTGTGTGTGAGGCGGGAACAGTAAGAGTGCAATTGACCGGCGTATGTAATGTGTTATCGCAACTCAGCTGGCGTGCAGTGCTTTACTATTATCTTTTTTTCCTACGGAAATTTAAGCGGTGACCAAATTGTTTTATTTGTGGGCAGCATAGCTCAAAGTTTATCGCTTGTTTCAATGGTTGTTTTTTTTCGAATCTGAATGTTAATTTTCCAGAAACAGCAGTATGAAAAATGTATTTTTGGTAATTTTGAAGGGCCGGGAAATGATGTTAATAAACATGCCGAATTTTTAAAACTATAGCGACATAGTTTGAATGAAGTGTGAATTATTTTCGTAGGTATAGCCTACAAGTATAATGCGCAGTGATCGTCAAAAATAATAACCGTGACTCGCTGCAACGCATTTGAAGCGCAGGTAGGGAGGCCCCTTAAAATGAACCTGACATGTCCAATTCATCATTTGTCGCCTACTGTAAAATTTATCTTGCATTGTAACAGTTCTTTCTCGTAAGTAGCTGTAAAATTTTACTAAAGTTATACAAAACAACAATATATAAATATCCAACTTGAAAGTTTTTATGGTAAGAAGTAAAATTTCTGGCAATTTATAACGATGTCATTATATTTAATCTTAAATCTAAGTCAATACTAAAAATGAAAAGCAAAAATTAACTTGCGATATACTAAGTGAAACTGAAAATATCACGATATTATGAGACATTGTATAATACAAACTAGATCAACTGAGGTCAGTGAGAAATCGGCTTAACCATGAACGAGCTGATAGTTTAGATTTAGGTGCAAATGTTTATCCAAAATCTTCTTTATTTGTAAAATCACTTCTCGCCAACAACTTATTCAAGGTAACACACTCTAATAATTATGGTTTATTTCCCTTCAGTTTTAATTTTTTACAGCATTTATTATATTTAACATAAATTTTAGCTTACAAGACCAAACATTTTAAGAACTACACGAACCTCTCGGCTCAACTCATAAAAATAGTATAATCAACTTAGGATAATTTTGCATGCCGCAACTGATGTTTGAGGCAAAATTAATTAACGTACATCCTTTACTAATTAGTCAAGTATCAAACCATTTTATCTTCTGCCTGTTAAAAACAGATCTCAAGTGTGTTTTCACCCCCTCTCCCCCCTCGATGAATCAAAATCGTTCCGACGCCTCTAATGGAACCTAACAACCAACATCATATTTTTTTCTCCTTGCTGTACCGAAACATAGATGTAAACACTGATAATGTGTACACAACATAGGCGTTTTCTACGGAATTCTTTTATGAAATCTCAATCGACGTTTATGAAGAGAATTAAGTAAGGTATTGAGTAAAGGATTAAATATAGTGTGTACCGGGATTAAAGCAATACAACTCTTAGGGCCGTATCTATAAACGGCTTTCGAATGACAACAAACTGCTATCCCGATAGAGAAAGTATTGGTGAGCAGTTGGTTGTCATTCGAAAGAGGTCTATAGTTTCGGCCCTTAGTGTTTTAAAACAATAAACATACTAATGAGGTACGACTTGTTGTAAGCAAGAACATTTGATTTAACGGAATAAAACATGCTGAGAGAATTGTGCAAAACACATATGTTACTAACATTTACTTTAATAAATACGAATGCAGTTTTCAGACAGTTACTTTTCAAGCAATAAAATTTGGTTATATCTTGATTTAAAAATACAGCAAAGTAATATTTTTTCTCATAGCCTTTTTAACCAGTCATCACTATGTAACTGCAATACATGGGTCTCCACAGGCCAAGCCGTCTACCTATATGTCGCAAGTAAGATGATTAAACTGTCCCTGTAAATGGGCGGCTTGCGGCAGTTACGATTTGCTTTCGGCCTGTCAGCGCTAAACAACAAAGGTTTCATCAATAATTTGTTAGTCTGTTTACTGCCGAACAAGCATAACCAAAACATCGGGAATGACGTGTAAATATTGTGCATGCATACTTTACACATAGGCACAGTCTCGGGGGTGGGTGCACAGGGTCAAGATAAAGAAAATAATATATTAGGTAGACCACTCCGGCCCTTTGTTCTCTCATTGGCTGTTCACGTGTGACCATAGCTAAGGGGACTGAGACGTTCGCAGAAAGTAAAAGCTTGCGCTCCGAAAATGCTCTAATAATGGTTAATAGTATTGCTATTATAATTTCATATCAACATATATCGACCTATATATCCTACCACCGCAAAAATTTTGAGGTAAAAATATTAATGTAAATAACGTTATCAACACTCTTGGCATCAAAGTGTAATGCGTTATTTTTGCTGATAAAATGACTTCCGTATATTGTTTGAATAAAATGACATGTGAAAATTATTGAAAATATTTGAAGTAGCCCTAAGAGTCAATTTCTCAAATCTCGTTGATAATCTCTTTGGCAGAAATGCAAACAACAAATTCTAAACTTATATGGATTAAACGTGATGCTACACTACAGCGCGCTACCCACACTCCTCTCAGTAACGTTTTTTTTTTTTTTTAATCTGTGGTATAAAACGCTTGTAGATTTTGCCCTCCAATTAATACACTATACCATAACGCAGTTAACTTTATAGTTAGACGTTTTGTTCATTTTTAATACATCTAGTCTGGTAATGAGTATGGATGTATGACTGTGAATCGCAAGTTCATTGAATTCGGCACAACAGGCATCTCAACACTCATGTGGCTGGAACATTCCTTGTTACGTATGCAGCATAGAGTGACGTGAGCGAAAGAAAGCGCAGGAGATAGGAATACATGAAGTGTGTTCATAACATTATTTTATCAATAATTTTTGTAATGGTAGAGCATATAGATCAATAAATGTTGAAAGTAATTTTTACTAGCAATATAATAATCAAACAGGGACATTTACTTCCCATGTAACATAGTAAATATTTTTTTTTCGCAATTATTTCTATTTTGCTATTTTATATTTTAAATTGCACTTGCAACACATCTTCCATAATATTAGTTGCAAATTTTTCGCGACATTGCTAGAAATGTACCATAGTTCACGTTTTGTAGGTATCTGTGCAATCAACATTTTGCCATTAATGTTATTGCATTTTTTGTATACATATGATTTAGGAAAGTAAAATAAAACACAGAAAATTTTTGAAAAAAAAAAAAAAAAAAACATCGCTAGTAAATACGTTTACAGCACTGTAATTGTTTTGACGGAACTGTATTTTTTCTTATGTAAGTATTTGGGCCAATGGTGTCTGCGGGGTGGTATTTGCGATGAAATGCGTTTTGTGTACGTCATAACAAATAAATAATATATAACTAAAATTAACACTTACTGAGCACGGATGAAATATTCTCCAACTTCTACCTGGCACAAAACGAATGCCCATTCACAGAATTCTTCAAAGAAGGCACCGCTACCCCTCATCTAACTCCAAAAACATAAATGTTACTATATTTTGCCCTGTATGTTCTTCCCCTCGGAAGCAAACAGGGCACTGTTGAACTTTTTTCCCCTTAATTTACCAATGGACGTATAGAAATTTAACATACAGTATCATCGGCAGGACAGTTCGTAAATATACTGTAAATATTTTGAAGTCTATGGACTGAATGATTTTTGATATGTGTAGTTGGGCAGATTTTGGGCGCTAGAGTTCGTACGCATCACTCCGTAGCTAAAACCCGCCGTGTAGTGTCATCACCATCAGCAATGAGCGAAACGATAAGGAAATCGCGGACGACAGGAATACAACCCCTCCTCACACCCTGCACGCGAGAAGGACGGTAATAAAGTGTTGTAGAAGTCCTACTCGCCGCTGTGCGCGCCACTGACTCATGCTACCGCCGCCCCTACCTACCATCTCGTGACCGTCAGGCCAACTACTCGATGGACTGATCGAAAACGCGAAAGTTTTTGGCTATTGGGATGCGACTTCTGCCATATATATATATATATATATATATATATATATATACACACACACACACACACATGAACCCCCCCCCCCCATGAAGCGCGCATCAAATGCCGCGTCGCTTCAACGAGCCAAGCGCCGAACTAGCGTGCAAGGCTCCCGTCGAACGATTTTTACTACGGGACATTATTATTGACCATATTATTTTATTGGTGGAAAGTCTGCAACTAAGTACAGTGCAGGTCGCAATTTGTGTTTAACATACATCCGGTTAGTATATTTTGAAGTACGGAAGTCTGAAAAGGCCTTATTTAGCCACGTTGGAGGTCTTAGAAACTGTTTTTTCAATGAGTGTGGTGTTCCGACTTTGTCTGAAGTTTGTTTTCTTTTCGTACGTTGGCAGAATGTGCACATGTGGAAGATTTTCGTAATAAAAAAAACACCTGTTTAGGAACATACTGCAGTACATTTGAAACATTTGAAGCGTGGGGTAGGCGGCCGGCTTAAGGGTGTTCAAGTGCGACAAAGGCATAATTTTATATTTATATGCAATAGTGTTTGTTTTATAGACGATACTTGTCAGTGCAGTTTCCCCTTACGAAACAATTTTAGCTGGCGTAGTTTTCTCATAATGGTGCGTCAAAGTCAAAAGTTGCATGTTCTGCTACCATGCAAATAGTGAAAACCAGTTGACTTGCGTACGTGAAATAATTCACTGTAAAATAAGATAATATGGGTTACGTAATAAATAGTGCAAACATATCACGTGAACTCTTTTTGTATTTAAAAAAATTGCCGAATTTGCAAATTTTTTCTGTACTTTTGCAACTTTTTTATAATTCAAGATTATGACGTCGTGAATGTTTTATTGCATAGCTCATGAGATGTAGGGTTCCCAATGAATTATTTTGTTTAAGTAGGTCAGATGGTTCTCACTATTTGCATGGCTCACTATTTGCATGGCAGATTAACATGCAAATTTTGACTTATTCTCTCCGGTATAAGAAAACTATGAGCGCTAAAATTGTTTCGTTAGAGTAAAATGTACTCACAAGTACCGTCTAACAATATCTCATATAAATATAAAATTATGACTTTGTTGCACTTGAACACCCTTAAGGCGGCCGCCTGAGTCGAGTCCTATAATTGCGAAAGCGATAAGGTGGACAAAACACGTGCATAACGCCTCACGTCACTGAATTGGTGTGCTGTCTTCTCGTCGACAATCTACCTCTGTGAGACATCTAGTGGTGGTGACCTTGACGCTATGTGATAGCACGTGTAATACTGTAATACGTGAGAGAGGGGGAAGGAAGAAAGTGGTGTGTTGCGGATATGAAGGGTTCCTTGCCGTCCCTTCACACTTACATATTGAGACCGTCGTCTCTTTCCGTTAAGGCCTTGTTACGGAGTTTTGCAGTGATTTCGAAAATATTTTTTTTATTGCTACCTAATACTCATATCAAAATTTCGCTGCATAGTTTTGACACTTATATGTTATAATTTGTAGCTGAATTTTTTTTGTAGAGTTATACTGAACGGTTTTTTAGATTTCATTACCCAAAGTACCACGTTTTTTGTCGTGAAAATAAGCAAAAATTAATGAAATTATTATTTTTTTTTTTTTTTTTTGCTGGCGAATGGTACATTATTTTAAAAAAACGCGTCCGCTGTATTGTGCATCGTGTGATTGTACATTGACTCAAATTTTTTCAAAACTTGGTGAAAAAATATTTGAGTTTTTGGCACCAGTCTGGAAAAAAACTCGGGAACAAGCCCTTAACGATGTTCACGTGGGTGTAGATACATTTGCTTTGGTTTAATTGTTTTGTTATACTTTCAGCACTAAGCCTTGCCCGACTTGTAACAGAACTTTTCAAACCGCCATATGCGGGAAAATACTTACAGAATTCGAACAACAAGTGAGTTAATTGCGCGTAGATATTGTACCATAAGCTGGCCAGCGGCGCCTACAGCACCCCATAAATATTGTACCTCGTGCACAAAACGTTTATTTTTATATTTCGACGGCTTAGTGTTCGTTTTACAGACATTACTTGTGACTACATTTGCCACTTGCAAACATTTTGTTGGCTCTCATAGTTTTCTCATTACGACATGTGCTAGGTAGGTATAGGAACATAGGATCAAAAAAATATTACTTACCCGAATGAAATAATTTACAGTGGAATTAGATATTATGATTCGTAACACAACAAAGCCTTTTTTTTTCTTAAAAAAAAATTCCATAAATGTAAGAAATTATTCTCATAATTTCCATTTTTTTTTTTCAAACGGTCAAAAGAATGTATGTATGTAATCATGCTGCAGAATTTTTAAAACGGTATCGACGTGTCCAATACTTCTTTATCTTTGATACGACGTCATAAAATGATAGAGTCGCCACAGAAAGTATCATAGAGGATAGTTGTCGGCTTAGAGCATAGATAACAACTAGAGCGCTGACTGCCTATCCCTTTCCATGCTGTGATGTGATTCCTAGATCTAATCAGCTGTTGATGGGCACCGAGCGAAACAAGTTCCATAATTATTACTCCACAGCGGTGAGCATATTGTATTTAAATATCACTCACATTTAAAGAAGCATATGTAGAATTATTCGCTGTCGCATATTACCAGCATCCATCGATTCTCGTTCATTTTTGTGTAAAATAAGAGTTTGTTGACATGTTCCGTTTACATTGTCTTGGCATTTTCGTTTTCCAGTAATTTAAAGAATGAATAAAAATAAATATGATGTGTATTGATTGTAAAAGATTCAATAGTCAATAAAGTTCATTTCTCAAGGTCTTTACAAAAGGATATCGCAACATTAATTATTTTGTAGCGGTTTTCGTATATTTTGCCTATCGCTAGATGTAGGTTTCACAACAAAGGCACCAAGCTATCTCTAGTTATCCATGCTCTAAGGTTGTCGGCTAGAAGACTGCACGTCAGTTCACAGACTTGCACCTAGAGGCTACGGTGAGGCGTGATACCTGGGCTGTGTCGTCCTTATAGCTTCCGCACTTGTAGGCCTCGAACGCGCAAAATACAGCCACCTTAGTTGCGGACCAGAATCTCTTCACTCACTCTACAGAGAGCAGCAGTGCGTGTCTCCACAGGATCTTACGATTCAAGATCAGCTGTTCAGAAAATGTAAAAATGAGCAGTATTTTTATTGCATCAATGTAATTTTAATTTAAAGCCTTTACACGTTGGCATATATTACTTGCGTCGAATTCGTACACTAATTTATTAATTTGGAAAATGTTATGTTAAATTTGCATGGAAATATATGTGAAAAAAAATATATATTTTCGCGGAAACTACCGGGCCCTAACTAGGCCTATATACCGATATACCGTATGTCCGCGTACAGGAGCTGCAAACCGCACAGCTGGCGTGTGCTGGTGGTTGCCTGATGTCAGGCGCTAGGTAGTTTTACACAGTGTCGTCAAGAGTATAACTTTTTTTTTTTTTTTTTTTTTTTAATTGGTGAGATTCTACCTGGCATACTGTGTTTAGTACTTAGACGTTCGTATTAATAAGTTGTGATAAATACAAAAAAAATTATATGAAACCGATAAAACAATAAATAGTGTCTCAAATGTTCTCACTTTATCGAGTTTACCTCAGGTGATTTTTCTACTTTTCGAGCTTAGCCATTGAGAACGACCTTCATATCTGAGGTCGTTGAAGCGTCTTCGCCTCACAAGTCGAATTGGAACCAAGCAGTGTTTTCAATTCGTAGTACCACTATATAGTTGGTGCGTGCAAGATTCTGCAAGTGTGATATGTCGTGCATGTCCTTATATTCATGTAAAAGTTTAGGCGGTTGGGGATAGCTCACTACGTAAAATGATGAAGTACAGTAGAGGTGTGTGCTTTACATTTGATTCTAATGCAGTGGTGCCCAACTCAAGTTTGGGAAGGGGGGATAACGACGCAGACAGACTCCGTCATTAATCTTTTGGGGAGGTGGGGTTGGTTATAAAAACGAGAAAACCTATTTCGGAAGTTAGTACATGATGATGCGTCTGCGCAGCATAACGCTTTCTACTAAGTTTAAATTTCATACTTATAGTTTCTAATGTGAAAATAACTTGCTCCTTTGTATTTTGAACAATTCAAAGGGAGCTTGAAAAACAAAATATTCTAATAGCGTTTTATACAATTTTATTGCGGGGTGGGGTTTGTAGTTGGATTTGAGGAGATTGTAGATAAGAAAGGGGAGGGGGCGCACCATATGAGTAATGTGGTGTTCAAATAGTAAATTAGACGCTATTGTATTCAGTAATTTGCTGCTAACCATTCAGGTAGTAACCAACTATTCTTAATGTTGAGTGCTCGCTGTATCCTCTATAAAAGACTAAAACATTTTCTTCTCTTTTCCTCCGTGGAGTGCCATGAAAACATTTCAGTTAAGAAACTTAATTGTTTTATTATTTATTCTTACTTTCTACAACAGCACAGATGTACTAATAATGATAATATTAATCAGCAGTTCATTGCAAATATGCGAGCACGAGCGGCGTTGTATGCTATCTTGCTAAGGGTACCAATACATGTCCACAACTTCTCTCGACAGTTTAACTTACGTGGATAGTGTACCACAAATACTATCACTGTACCACAAACTTAGGTCGAAAGTGTTCCATAGATACTATCACTGTACCAGTGACTGCTCCATTATCATACCCGTTCATCCCAAACTTCACTTAGCCACGTGATTTCCGCAACCAAGTGCATCGGGTAATACTCTACATATTATGTCTCGTAGTTTAGTTCATGTTTTATAATAATAAATTCGTACCCGGTACTGAACAATTTCAGAAGTTGAAACTAGTACAAAAATTGTGTTCTTTGTGTCGTTGACTCATAATGTTATTGAATGGTAATTGAGTGTACCTGTCATATTAAACTCATCTGATGACATAACACCTGGAACGTAGAAGTTTAAGGGATTTCCGTCAGCGCTTCTAGGCGCGAAGGACTAAACTAGCGTGCAGTGTTTACGGACTTCAAGCTATGGCCTTGTTATTTTATTAGTGGAAGGTATGTGGTAAAGTCCAGTGCAGGTTTCTATGTTTTTGTTTTACGATTACGGTTGATATTTTCTCAGCTACAGTAGTAATTTTTATCACTTTTGAGGAGCTTGGAAATCAATGGTTTTAATTAACGGACGGCATTTTTTTACTACAGGGACGCAGCTTAAAGTGTATCTTCTTTTCGTAGATAAACGCTCTTGAGTATATTCAATATTTAACACAAGCATAAAATGCTTTCTGTATTACGCTTACGGTGGCCGTCTGCTCATGACGCCGAGTGATCTGCAAAGTTTAGGGCGTTAGGATATTATGCGGAAACTATTCAACACTCGTAAGTGGTCTCTGCTTACAAATAACATTGAAAAAATAAAACGTGTTTAACCATCAAAGTTTCACCGGTAATCATCAAAGCATATTTTCCAGCTGGCGAAAATGCAGTAATTTTTAAGAATTAAAATCTTACCGCATAATACAGTAAAACCCTATTAAAAAGTTTTCCATTTAAGAAGTTTCCTGCTTAATGAGTATAATAATTTTTCACTTGTCTATATGTGTAATTTGACGCTCTTAAGAAGTTTTCCTGGTTAATAAGCATTATTTTTGTTTGTCCCAACACAAACGTCTTAACAGGGTTTTACCGTAGTTCAAAGTGTTAAATTCACCTATATTGTTAATATTACGTTATAAAATGATCTTACAGAGGTGTCGGTTAGAAGACTGCATGCCAGTTCAATAACTTGCGTTTAGAAGCTAGGCTGTGGCGTGATGCGCGTACTGTGTCATAGCTTCCGCTCTTCATGGCCTCGAAGGCACGAAATATACGCACCCAGACGGTCACCTGCCTACCTGTGCATTTTAGGTCCAGGAGCGACGGAGCTATCATCAATAACCACAACGAGCCAAGCGATGAACTAGCGTGCAATATTCCCAAGCAGTGACCATACAATGTTATTGGTGGAAAGTCTGTAGCAAAGTTCAGTGCACATTCCTGTCTAATTACGCATACATGCGGGTTATATGTTGAAGTAGGACAGGCAGTTTTTAGGTATGTTGGAGGGCTTATACACATTGTTTTCATTGAGTGTAGTGTCTCAATGACATTCAGTCCTTGCTTGCAGTGTGCTCGTTTCGTACTTTGGCTCAATGGACACGTATGGAATAGTTTCGTAAAAATAAACATTATTAAAGAACAGCTGCAAGACATTTGATGAGTTTTCAGAGAAGTTTTATTTTTTAAATCATGAAATGGAGTATACTTAGCAAACCCGTTACATAGAAACGTTGAAAAAATTTTAGTTAATGCTCGCCTGAATTAAATTTTCACAAAGTAAATAATTAGTCAAAATTATAAAATTTTTTTGTTTAAATTGCACTGTTCAGCACAGACGATTTACAACCTTTCTAAGTAACGGTCTTACAATATCTGCTCCCATTGAAGATTTATAAAATAAAACTTACTAAGGTATCATAAATAAGAACCCGCGATGTGAATGTGGAGCAAGAGCGGGGAAACTGTTGCAAAAATGAGGTCTCCAAAATTGGAACATATCTAAATTAGTTTACAAGTCTGATGAAATTCTTGTTTAGAAACACGCAGATGTGTACTTTGTAGATCCAGTCATACTATGTGATTTTCTATCTGGAAGTTTTGTTAGAATTATATTACTTTAAGTGAGTTCAAGATGAAATATTTTATCATTTTATGCATCTTTTTTTTTTCCGAATATTTGTCCCAGATGTCAAAGAATATATACAACAGAATAAATAAAATCCGTGGAGGTCTTTATTAACAACGTGGACGAACGTTTAACTCTTACTAGAGACCTGAAGAATTCGCGTTTCGTTTTGGAGACAAGTTGAAATTTAAATAATTATAAGTTTATGTGACTTTACCAATTGGCTGTTGACTTATTTGACACTCCCTCAGGAGCGGTGAATCAATAATCCAGAAGCTACTAATTGTAGGACTTGTCTTGTAGTATCACTGTGTCAGAGAGTAGCCAATGAGAATCTGTTATCTGCTTGGGAACATATATTCTATGGAGATAGTCTTCAGGTCTGTGAACCCGCGAAGTTTTCCCGTCCCTACATTAAGCTAAAAACAGAAAAATATAACTTCTCCCCTTCCACATTTAGGCAATGATCGTGGATCCCAGGTCTTTTAGCACTTTGACCTCTTAACCAGCCCAAACAAAAAACTTACCGTCATAACATTTCCGTCTGCAACCCTCTGATTGACTGAACTATGTGGCCAGTATTTAATGGTTGATAAATATTCTCTCGCCACTCTCACGAGGTAATTTTGTTAGCCAGTTCGGAGGGCCTAAACCAGTGCTTATTTTACTGTGAACGGTCTGTATCTATTCACCCCACCAAAAAAAATTGTATTGTTATCATAAAAAGAAAATCATCCTCCGTAAAATCCAATATATGGGGGAGGGGGGTGAGATTCTTAGTGGTTTAGTCAAAATATGTATTTTGGGCTGTCGTTTTTATTAACATAAAACACATTTTTCTGAAAAAATATTCTGTAACATATATTTTGCTCTGCAATGGATTTCTGGCTTTCATTTGAGCATTACAAGAATGTATTGCAATTTGCGTGTGATTAAAATTAACTTACGAGGAAACATTTTATACTCTGTTTCATGTGAGTTTGGACTAATTTGACGGCAACTTATGGGCAGTAATTTTTTTAGTATTTTGTGATTTGTTGAATAATGCAAGACATTTTAGCTCTAAAGTGAACCTAAATGTCAATTTCAGCATTAGTACTTTAAAGATTGTCTTGTGTAGTGACAAAAATAAAAAAAAAATATTACAAATTATTGCTCATAAGTTGCTGTCAGATTTATCCAAACTTATATGAAATGGAGTATATCTGACTTAACTCCACTATGAATGTCAGTCCCTCATGTGTACACAGGTGAAGGTGAAGTGTGAGCGAGAAAGTGGCATATGTGACGTCGGGGAAAACAACCCTCTGAGAGTTTGTGTACGTAGCGTCGTGTGTTTGCTGCGCTGTCTGCGTAGACATGTTGGAGTCTCCCTCGGGTGTGTGGTGGAGGTGGGGGGGGGGAGATGTTTGCCCAAGGACTTTCCCCGCTGCTGAGGGGCCGCGCAGTGTCAGGTGTGCTCTTGCTGGGGAAGGGGGGGGGGGAGGTGGTCCAGACGAGGAGGCTGTGTCGGGAGAGGAGGCCAGTCGGTTTGTAGGCCGCCCCTCAGGTGGAAGATTAGAGGAAGGAGAAAGGGGGGGGGGCAGAACCATGTGTAACACATTCTCTAGGTCTCTGTCGAGTCTCCCCCCCCCCCATAACCCTGTCCTTCTCACCGCGGCAGCTCACGATTGTGCCTATTCACGGTCCATTGAACACTCGATAAAACCCAGCCTAGTTACTTCAACTCCTTGCCATTGTTTATCTTTTCACGGCCATCCTGCAGCTACACGACGCTTCCTATATCGCGTGGGGGAACATGCCGGACGAAGCTGCTGGTCGGCGTGTTTCCTCGGGGATCTCCAGTAGAACTGTTTTTCTAAGAAACTTCTACACGTATTTATAATAAGTGCATTTACGTAAATAACAAAAACTTCAAACGATGTCGGAATTGTAGTAAATCATCACGCTGATTGGAAATATCTTTTCGTAGCCCCTCAAAATGGGTAAAAACAGCTTTTCCTTTCTTTTATATGTGAACACTTGCGATAGAGGTGATACCGCAGAAGATGAGCGTGTCAATATCGCCCTTAGGGCCGTGTCTCACTCACTCAAACACACGGCTACCAGGCGTGCGGCTTAAGGGCGTTCAAGTGGTGAAAAATCATAATTTTATATTTGTATGAAATAGTGTTAGTTTTGTACACATTACTTAAAAGTACATTTACCTCTAACGAAAAAAAAAAATTAGCTCAGCCAGTTTTCTCGTACTGGCACTTCAAAGTCAAAATTGGCATATTTTTACTTCATACAAAACTTGAAAACCAGTAAATATATTGAAATGGAAAAAAGTACATCAAAACTACACGTAACTGTCTACGGCTTGAAGCATATAAAAACTCATTATAAAATATTTTTGTGTTTAAAATAAATTTCTAAAAGTAACGAAATAATTTAAAATTTCGAAATATTTTATTTAACATAAAAGTGTGTTGTAATGGGCCTTATATGCTACAAGCCGTAGACAGTGACACGTAGTTTTGATGTGATTTTTTCCATTTAATTATGTTAACGGCTTTTCAAGTTTTGTATGAAGTAAAAATATGCAAATTTTGACTTTGAAGTGCCATTACATGAAAACTGGCTGAGCTATTTTTTTTTTTTCGTTAGAAGTATGTGTTCTCTCAAGTAGTGTGTACAATACTAACACTATGTCATACAATTTTAAAATTGTAATTTTTCACCACTTGAACAACCTTAAGTGCGCCGCCTACCCGCGCGTGAGAGGCTAAAAGCGACGAAGCGCATCAAATGCCGCGTCGCCTCAACGAGCCAAGCGTTGAACTAGCGTGCAAGGTTCTCGCCGAACGGTTTTTACTAAGGGACACTAAGCAGTGACCATATAATTTTATTGGTGGAAAATCTGCAACTAAGTTCAGTGCAGGTCGCAGTCTGAGTTTCACATACACCCGGTTATTACATTCTGAAGTACGGAAGTCTGAAAAGGTCGTTTTTAGCTATGTTAGAGGGCTTAGAAATAGTGTTTTTAATGAGCGTGACGTCTTATCAATGAGGTTCCGACCTTGTCTGAAGTTTGTTTTCTTTTCGTACGTTGGCACAATGGGCACACGTGGAATATTTTCGTAGAAAGAAATCTGTTTACGATCACACTGCAACGCATTTGAAGCGTGGGGTAGGCGGCCGCCTTAAGGTGTTAACAAAAATATTTTCCTCTTACGGCGATAGGTTGCGTGCCTTGTGTCGCTAAGGGCGTCCTCAATCGGCGTTTGTAATTCAGTATCGCCTCTACCTGAAAGCCGCCGCTCGACTATCGCGCAGGACTTTTCCTGGTGTTATTTTTCCGTACGTGAATTCAAGCGATGGCCATATCATTTGATTTGTGTGAAGTGTGGTGTGACGCGCATGTTTCTGTAAGTGAAGATATTTTAACATCGAGGTCTTGAGCGCTGGTGAGATGGTGAGAGGTTACGTGATGTGACGATAGAGCAGCGCCAGAATAAAAGGGCGGACAATTGGGAGATTCCTGAGAAAACCCGCCGACCAGTGGTATCGTCCGGTACGATTCCCACATGCGAAAATCCGCGGACCGACCCCGCCGGAAATCGAACCTGGGTTACCTTGGTGGGAGGCGAGTATGTTTGTGTATTTGTTCTTTTTAAATATGGTTGGCGTTTTTCCAGGTACACCGGTAAAAATATTTATGTTAAAAAAATAACGTCCCGAAAATACGTGTTTTTATGAAGCGTGTTGAATATTTTAGTTTTGCGAGTGTTATTTCGTTTCGAACTTAAACGGTATCAGACTTCGAACCGTCTTAAGGACGTTGGACACGTAAAAATTCAAAATTGTGTATTTGTGCCAAACATTGTTCAACCTGTACATATAAGATAACATGTCCATAATCACCTATCAAAGTCGCAAAATGGCGGTACGGTGTAGTCAATATAATAAAAAATAATTAACTTGCAGAAACGAGGTAATTCATATTAATTCTTAATGATGTGAGCTATTTCAAGACATTTTTTTGAACACAAAGCGATACATTTTTGTATTTTTAAAAAAAATTATAAAACTGAGTAAATATTTGCTACTACTGAAATTTTCAGAACTAACTTTTGCCAACCATGTAATAAAATGCATTGATACACTGACTATCGGTTACTCGGTTACTGTAATTTTTAATTTATTAGTTAATTACTTTTTTTTTGCTACACCGCAATGGCCATTTTGTGACTTTGATGAATGATTATGCAAAAACTATGCGGCCTAAGTTATTTTTTATTCGGGGAAATGACGTGTTATCTGATGTGCAAGAGTTGAACAGTGTTTGGCACAAATATAAAAAAAAATAAAATTTTATGTGTCCATCGCCCTTAAAGCTTTGTTGAAGCTAGTCTTTGGTTTGCGCAATGAAGTCCTACGAAAGTTATGTTTTCGGCTAGTTAGTTGACTAAGGAAAATATCTTTATACATGCATAATGTTATCTTGTCCTGAAAAAAAGGATCCAACCTACAAAAATACTCTTTTCAACCAAACTGTAAACTGTAATATGATTCCATGATATCGACTATCTTCTAAGCTCAAAAATTACTGTCGCAAGAGCATCTAGAGCTCTATACAGCTGGCGCTAGACACCGCGTCTGAGGTACGGAAATTTTGCTTCAAATTTCTATAAAATTTATTGTATTCAACCTCTTGAATGTCATGTGACGCCATGTTGACGTCATAACCGCGGCCATTTTGTCTTTAAATGTACAGAATGACTTGAATTTCGTCAAATATTTTCGTTTCGAAAATATTTGAAATTTTCTTGAATAAAAATATTTAAGACTATAAAATATGTTTTGCTAACATTAATAATTAAAATAACTTATTTATTGTATTCTGTATGTGAAATATACAATTAATAAATAACTAGGAGCATTATTTATTTTAAATAATAATTACAATAATAATAAGAAATTTAGTTTTGACTAAATTAAGTATGTTGGTGTCGTGCATGGTTAGTAGATAATTATAAAATAGTTACATTATTTATTTTGTGCGTCATTTGTCTATGAATTGTGAGATAAGTTTTCAAGTGGTACCTTCAGTATTTATTGAGTCAGATTTCTTGAATCGTCGTGCTATTCGATGAATTGAATTCAATAAATATTTGATCGTGTGAAATGGCCTTAAGACTGGCTCATGTGTCAACAACCGTGTCACAGCCATCATGCGCGGTGAGTGAAAACTACGTGAAGTGTTGCCGTCGTTGGCTTCTTGCTATGGGACTTTAAGCGGTTTATTTATGGAAAGGGCCTAGTTAAGTCCAGTGCGTGCTTCTCTATTTTCGTTTTAGCATTTCAGTAGGTATTTTTTACGTGATAGCAGTCTGGAAAAGTTGGTTTTGTACATTTGAGGTGCCCGGAAACCATGTTTCTAAGCATGATATTTAAAAAAACTAAAATAGAGAAGCGCAGTTTTTAATGTTTTCTTTTCGTAGATAGAGACATCGAACCTACGTTTAGAAGTATCGTTAAAAAAAATTCTCCTAATACGCTGCAACATAGCGTTTATACGGCTCCTAAGAGCTTTGCCTACGTAGTTTGTAATCATTAGAAGCACGAGTATTTCGCGTATTGATTGTAGGTCAGGTTGAACGCCAGTAACCTGTATATCGCTGTAACTTCCATGCTTAGATGACAGCTCTTTTGACACACGTTTGGAGGTTGTAAGCCAGTAGTAAATAATAAAATAATTCGTGGGAGGACTATCCACTTGTATGGTTAGGAGCCAATGGATATTCAACTCTGGCCAGTGTGTGTAAAGGTACTGAGAAGTCTAGACTGCTACCAGATTAATACGCGAAATACTCGTGCCTCTATCAATCACATAGTTGTCATTAAATGTCAAGTCATTTGGGTCAGAGAAATGTCAGAAGTTCCAGACCTCAGCCTCGTCTGTCTTTCTCTCTGTTTATTTTAACATTGATTTCTAGGGACATGCAAAATTCATGTTTAGAGACCCGGACGTTTCGCGAATTCATTTGAGAGGAATTTAGATTTCAAACTCCTGTACACGTTAATTGATTTGCGATTGGGTCACTTGCTGAAATTCTTCCTTGAGGGCTGTGAACCAGTAGCAGGTCTGTTTGAAGACAAGTCACTGACTATTGCGTAAAGACGGAAAAATTCGCGGGTTGACTGACATGTAGGCTAGCCTCCAAGAACATGTGTGTGCTCAAGCAGACATTATCTGCTCACTGGATGCTCGATGACGCAGTGATATGGGCCTGTATTTAGTTGCTTCTGTACTATTGGCTACGCCACTTCAGCAAGTGTCACATAATTCACAGGGCTAACTATGATAGTGGCACGAACTTACAGTGGCTGGAATTCTAGCTTGGTGCCAATAGAAAACGCGAATTTTTCAGGTCTCTAGTGATACGCTACCTTGTCACACGTACAACTAACCACTCACTGGAGCAGTCAATGTACGAGTATCTGAAGACATAGTGTATACAGGACTATGCGGTCTAGACGGCTGGTCGTTGATTCCGCGAAGTTTCCGGGACTCTAAATGAGTATAGATGGTTAGGGTTGGTAATTTTTCTTGGGAAAAGTTGATTGTCTGCTAGGTTTCAACGTAGTGCATTCATTTCTGACACCTTTATTTCGTTACTGGTGAGTCCGCATGTGATTGGGCCAGCGCTGTGTTTGAACGTCTGTGATACGCGTGAAAACAACTTAACAGTGTCACAACCGTCGTATAATCGTACAGGACGCTACATCTATTTGGAAAATACGCTTGCAGAAAACATTCCAATGATTTCCCACCATCTCTATACATAGCACGCCTGTTTTTAGCAAAAATAATTTTGCCCTACTTTGTTTCGGTGCCTTACGTGCACACCTGCAGTTGTTTCGTTGCCAGTGATTGGATATTTTAACTCTCAGGAACCTTGGGATTCTACCGGCAAATCACAGACGTGTTGATGTTGTAGGAACGTTGTTGTAATTGGCTCAGTCAAATGAGATACGGCTCTTCACTAAGACACGCCTCCAATGACCATGAAGCAGAACTGCAGATGTGCACGTAAGACACTTAAGGGCGCGTTCTACCGCAATTTTCATCACCATTTTTTATTTTTTATTTGTACCAGATATTTTTTTTTTATTTAAGACACAAAATGTGACTAAATTTGGCTCTTGTGAATTTTTTTTATCACTCATAGTTTTCGCGTAATTGCTTGTTAAAGTAATATTTTTGCATGTTTCCGTTTTAACTACACTAAAACCAACTGATGTACCAAACTCAAAAAAATCACAGTGGATAAAGACATTGCAGGCTACAATGACATGCTCATAAAATTATAGAATAAAAATTACTTTAATTTTTGAAAAATTTCTGAAACTGAAAATAAAAATTTCAAAAGTTCAATATTTTTTTAAAAATACAAATAATGCTTATTCTTTAATTTTATGAGCGTGTCGTTGTAGCCTGCAATGTCTTTATTCACTGTGATTTTTTTTTAGTTTGGTATATCAGTTGGTTTTAGTGTAGTCGTTAAAACGGAAACATGCAAAATATGACTTTAACAAGCCATTACGCGAAAACTATGAGAGATAACAAAAATTCATAAGAGCCAAATTTAGTCACATATTGTGTCTAAAACAGTAAAAAAAAATATCTGGTACAAATACAAAATAAAATATTGACGATGAAAATTGCGGTAGACCGCGCCCTTTTATTTTCGCGAAAAACAGGGGTTCCTAGCTATTGAATCACTGCCATTCCTTTTTCCATCGTGCCCAGTTAAAACTGCGCACGTGTAACACAGAATGTGTATGAATCTCCCAACTGAACAGGTTTAACACAGAATGTATATGATCCTCCCAAGTGTCACAGATTGCATTATCCGACAATAGCAAGATAAAATCACTACAGTTTATTGGAACTTGTGTTGACCTTAAACACTCTAAACTTGTATCAGCCAGAAGCGACACACTTCTGTGAAATTACAGTTGTTTCTGTCAAAACTGAACAACTGAAGTTATGAATGATTAAATGATTAAACGCTACTGATTTTTAAGGTGTTTCCACTTATGCTCAGTGCATACCACTTGCCCTAACTATTTTCAGTGAATTCTACAGGTCCATCAGTATGAAACAGATTTTTAAGTAATTAAGATTTCGTTGATAGTCGAACTTAGAGCGAATATTTTCTCTATTTACCAGTGTCTATAACTAGAGCCCACGATTTTTGGTGAAAAGAATTCTGCAACAATTTGTTTCAATGTCTTATGTGCACATATGCAGCTCTGCTTCGTGGTCAGTGAATGGCTGTTTTTAACTCTCAGCGTCTCGGGGTCTTACCCGCAAATTACTGACGTGCGGTGTCGCAGTAACCTTGTTCCTGTTGGCACAAGTCAAATAAGCCACGCCTGTGCAATTATACATTCTGCCAATAATCAAGAAGCAGACCTGCAGATGTGCACGTAAAACATTGAAACAAACTGTTGCAAAATTATTTTCACCGAAAATCGTGGGCTCTGTCTATAACAATACGCTCGTACCAGAACAGCCAGCTAGAACACAGCCTGATGGCCAGGGTTCCGAGAAGTGGCCAATTAACGGCGGCAGACGAACACAGCTGCCGGTCCAATGAAAGCTCGCGAGCGCAGCTGAAACCGGATCTGATTACACTATCGACTGGCGGCTCGCATGGACCGTTACGTGGAAATTACAGCCGGGTGAGAGGGAGCTGTCCTACTTTACCCAGGCAACATGGGGGGCACATCACCCCGATACCCGTCTTCTGTCCATCAACAACAACCTTTATGCTGTCAGAAATTTACCCGTGCTCGAAATTTCAACTGGTTGCCTCGCGTTCAATTACTAAAACTAATAGTGTGTTTACATATATCTGCAATAACAATAAATACAGGCACGAATATTTCGCATATTGATTGTAGATCAGGTTGAACGCCACCAACCTGTATATCACTGTATTAGACGACAGCTGTTTTGACACACATTTGGAGGTTTTGTTCTCTCTACAACAGTTCCAGTCAGAACTGTACGGCTTGGACACAGCGTGTATGATTTGTCCCATAAATATTCACACGTGTCACGGTTAATATTATGCCGTTTATTGGAGACAATTTTGAACATTTTCGCGATTTTCCAGTGTCTCTACCTACACTTCTCCAGCGAGTGAATTTTCATGCTTAGCGCGCATCGGTCAATGATCTTCAACCCGTGGACCCGCCGAGTGGTCGGTTTCTTGCGGCTCGCGAACAAGTTTCCAGTAAACAATATTTCCTAGTTCCTAGCTAATCTCAGAAGATGAGTGGTAAATGAGAGATGACTAGAGATGGTGGAAAATCACGAGAATTGTTTCTACCGGTGCGTTCTCCAGATAGGTATAGCTAGGCTGTTTATCGCGAAAATAATTTTGCCCCATTTTGTTTCATTGACTTAACGTGCACATTTGTAATGGACGACTTGAAAAGAGGCGGAGATTCAGTCAGGTGTGGGACAAAATTCTTATCTCAATGGATACCGCAGCCGAACATAACTTTTATTTATAGCTGTTTGGTGTCAAATGTCCCGGATGAGATGTACGTCAAGAAATTTGATTATTTGTTTGGAATTTGCCGTTTTTTTCAGGTAAACATTAATCTTATGTATTTGCGTATCTTAATCATGAAGTAGAAACTACTATTTTTTACCCTTACATGCAAATCTATGAATGTGCAACATTTTTGCTTTCTGCAATCACCAACTAACAAATCAGCATGTTTCTAATCAAGCTTTGTTTCCCATAGTATTTCCCCTGCAATATGACGTCAGAGGGTGTGTACCTCAAGTCGTCCATTATGCTTCGTGGTCAGCGATTCTATATTTTAACTGTCACGAGCCTTGGGATTCTACCTGCAAATAACAGACGTGCGATGTTGCTGGAACGTTATTGTAATTGGTTCTTCACATAGACGCGCTGCCAATGACCACGAAGCAGGATTTCAGATGTGCACGTAAGGTACTGAAACAAACACTGGGGCAAAATTCTCTTCGCGGCGGTTATGTGGCACGGTATAGTTGTTTACAGCCGTCCAATCGTAGCGTACCATAATTATCATTGGCCCAGTCAAACAGGGATTCACAGTAACGAAAGAAAAAAACTCAGAAACGAATACATTGCATTGAAGCGTAGCAATCAGTATACTTTCCCTGCGATAGTAAATTCCTTTACCTTTGTACTACCGGATTTACTTAATAATAATAATAACAACTAGAGCCCGGAAAATTTCGCCGATTGAATAACCTGCATGGTAGAATCAACTATCCTATACATACGCAGACTCCGCTCATTTGTCCACTAGCTGCTACTCAGTGGAACAACACACAATAAACGAATAGTCAGGGCTTGAGTATATATAGTGCAATTGATTCTAGCATGCGGGTAATTGAATCCACGAAATTTCCCGGGCTCTGTAAAAAACAAATCTCATACATCTCGTACATTGCCAATTTGAACACAAATTCTAAAAATTTTCACTTTTTGGAAGAAATAATCCGTTTTCGTATCTAGTAAACTATTGAACGCAGAAGGCTACAACAGGGTAAAAATTTTAATAGTTTTATTTCCTTCAAAATATTGCCAACGACATTTTTCCTAGAATGCTTGCTTTATGAGTTGTAAGAAAACCTTGGAATTGACCTAAGGAACCCTACTTTACGTCACGTCCTATGTTAATTTAAGGCCTATGAGTATAGTTAGCATAAATATACGAGCGATTACAGGTGGGACGGTAGTATTCTCATCTACATGTCTAACCCTACCACTATCGTCAGATTATAGCTAGTGTGTTATGCCTCGTATCATTTTACTTTTTTAAGCAAGTATTTGTTTAAACTTTCTCAGTTCGACAATGAAACAATTCGTGTTTCTGTTAAAATCCCGAACAAGGAAATACGACATGGTCTTTGACATTTTGTTGGATTAATTACACACATTTTTGGAGCCATTGGAAACAGGACTATTGGATTCGTAATTATTTCAGCGTAAACTGTTCCGAATAATATAATATTTTACGATAAGTCGTGTGTCATTGGTAACTATAGTTAGAAATAATTCCAGAATAGTCAGGGATGTATGTATTGTTGCGTGCCATGTTCCTGGAGGCCAGTGGTCGGCGGCTGTTTCGTAACACCTTGAGGGCTGGCCGATGACTCAAAGCCCGGGTGGCTCATAGTGGGAAAACCGCCGAACCTACGTCATAGATACCTGTCCCAACTGCGTCTTAACCCTTCGAGGGCGGCCGACGTGACTGCCAGCACATCCGAAACATGATGAAATA
>PNEQ01067050.1:0-72208 GCA_003012365.1 Medauroidea extradentata | reverse complement strand
AAGCGGCGTGCGAACGTTCAATTCTGACACACAAAAACTACAAGGCAGATCGAATTAGTGCAATTTACATGTAGTCTTTAAAATGGGTAAAATTGCAGTTCGCTTTCCACTTAGGTTCCTCTGCAATATCAGCTGACATATCGTCGGTATACTGCCAAAAGTGATTAAGTCATAAATGCTATTTCGTTTAAAAACAGTAATAATTTGTAGATATTAACAAAAATTTGGTATGTTACTATACTGTAACACAACAGTACGAAACGACGAATAGTCTTTAAACTTGGGCAATTGTTCGTGAACAACATATACATATTCCTAGAAATTTTATAATTTTATCTCATTTTGACTTTGTCACTTTTGGCAGTAAACCGACGATATATCATCTCACTAATCTCAGGTATGGGGCACCTAATACGTTTCCGCGAAACTTTGTAATGTCAATAAATTTAAAGTGAATATTTTGAAAATATATAATTGAGGGCACCGTCATGAATGGTTGTGCACAGGGTAAACAGATGTTTCTCATTCGATTAATCTCTTACCTTAGGTGTCTGTAACTACCCCACAACGTCAAATAGGCAGGGTTATAAATAAGGCCCAGGCAAAGTCGCTGTTAGTGGCAGGGTCAAACTTAAGACTGCTTTTCGCGTGGACAGCTATAGCTACTTATCCTGCTGCAGAATTAGTTCAACTAGCCGCTTGGACATTCTAACACTTGATGACTGAAGTACCAATCTTGTGTACAAAGAGGTTTTTAAATTAAAGTAAATATTATCAGTTACGAATAATACTCGCGAGCAAAGCCGCGGGGGACTGCTAGTATATATATATATCTATATATATATAGATATGTTGGAGAGTATTCAGTTAAAAGTGAACAGACTATACACACTTACAGAGTATTCTGGAACAGCCTTGGCTGGAGTGGTGGCAGTCGGCAGGTGACGGGAGGTGGGGATCTCGCTGATTGGAGAGTCCTCCAGTATACGTCGATGTGTGCCACCTGATAGCACCAGATGGGTGAGATAAGACATGCAACTTCATCGGCGTGCCGAGCCTGAGTAATTGGGAGAGATAACAGAGATACAGAGACAGACGTTGCGCTCTCTCACTTCCTACTGGAAGACATTCTGTCTTGTCGAGTCTGCATATCTCCTGCTAATAACTCGGAAATCCACGCGAGTTGCTCTCAGCCGCCCTCGACTTCGGCTGCTCCGAGAACACGAGGCGGTCTTGCGGTCACGGTGTGAACTTCCAGACACGTGCTACTTGCCGGAATTTCCGTACTGTCTATTTTATCCGCCCCTTGTTCTCTTCCAAGAAATACGTCTATCCGACGAGCTTGTTTACCCTTATGTGCCTTGAGGGAAAGCGCTGTGGTCGTGCCTAATATTATTAAGTCCAAACCGCTGGACCTAGAAGCGTGGAAATTTTTGTGTGGGTTCCCTCATGTCGTAGGCGAGCATTAAGAACGGCTTTTTCGAAATTCTACTCATAAGGGGGTGAAAGGGGTGAAACGTGTTATCGAAGAATAAACTAAATAAGTTCGAACCTGACGGGCTATCGTCGTGATTTTTACTTCGATATGACATTCGTAAAAAATATATCAGTTAATTTCAAGATTTTCCGAAACTCGACCTCTTAAGGGGGAGAAAGACAGGAAATGTGTTTTCGATTAATTATTTAATCACTCGAACCCTTTAAGATACAGAGTTGTTTTTAGCTTCAAAATAATTACAAAAATACCAGAAGTGTGATTAAATTTTTTTTCGTAATCCAACCGCTAAGTGGGTTTAAAGTTGGATAATGTGGTTTTAATTAATTGTCTGTATAAAGTGATTTTAGCTTCAGTTGGATATAACAGTAATCTCTCAGTTCAACGACTCTTATGCGACTTTAATAAATCGTCCTATAATTGAAGGAGTTTTTAAACTGAACGATAAAATTATGCTTGCAACTTTAGATGGGACCAAAAAAATACAGTTACTTAAGTGACAGAATCACTAAACTGAAACACTTCTAACTAAGAGATGACTTCACATGTCTCAGATACTATTTCAAGATTTTTAAAAAGCCCGTCCTTAATAGGTGAAAGGGCGTGAAATATATTTTCGATAATTCTTATACAAAATAAGTAGAGAGATCAAAGTGATCTTTGTTTCATGACGATGCTTACGTAAATTCCCGAAATGCTTTTCCAGGAGTTTTCCAAACTCTACCCTAAAAATTGAAAACAGGGTGATTGTGATTTCGATTCATAATAGATATAAATCGAAACCACTTAACTTTTATATAGTGAAATGATTTTTGTTCAACAACAATGCTTTCTTAAGTACTTACCTGATAAATAATTTCTTGATTTTACGAAATTCGACACTAAAGGGGATAAAAAGTGGTGTAAATGGTAATATGTGTTTTCCATGTATCGTCGATATATCTCGAACCCAACGAACTGTCTTCACGGTTTCTGCTTCAATGTTACACCCATAAACTGGAGTCTTTAGTGTGATTAAAGTTTTTTTTTAATACGATTACTGATGGGGTGATAAGATGTGGAATGTGTTTAAGATGAATGCACGATAGCTATCAAACCCGTTGAGGTGAAGAGTTACTTTCCGATTCACGAAAATGATTACGTAAATGCTCATGTACGGATTTCATAATTTTTCTAAATTCGACCTCTCTGAAATATTAAGGGAGGGAATATATTTACAAAGTAATCGTTGGTTTATCTTTTACGTAATGGGTTATCATCTGGATTTTCATATTAATTGGAAAGTTACACAAATGATTAACGTTTTTTTTAAGAGTTTTCGAAATTCGGCCTCCTAAGTGGTGAAATGTCGTAAAATTTGTTTCGTATTAACCCATAATATCGGGATAGCGAGGAATGGTTTGCTTGAGAATGATGCTTACGAAATAATGGGGGAAAAGGTTTCATCCAATATTTTACAGTATATATGTAAAAAGTAACTCAATTGCCAGTAGACGATCTGAAGTCTAAGTACGACAACCGATAGTTTATTTATACGGGAGTTACGATTTAAGTCATCAATGGTTGTGCTCGAAGTAAATCAGTGATTGTACCACGTATACTGCTTATATCAACCGATTACTCTGCCGTATGCAATGTTTGGTGATTATATAATTATGATATTCGCATGGATAGCTATAGCTACTTGGCCTGCTGCAGAGTAAGCTCAACCAATACTTTATGGCCAAACAACTAATCTGGTGTGCAAAGAAGTCGCTCATTTAAAGTAAAAAAAAAAGCTGCTCTGGTAATGCCATGGGCGGACTGCCAGCAAGCTATAAAGATGACTGGATAGCATTTAATTTGTGTTTTTCACACAATTGAACGTTATTTGAATGCTATTCCTGAGCAGACATCACCTAAACGAACGTAAAGCAGTATTTGAATAAATTTCTCTCACACGAAACTCAGCACAGCCCTCGGCGAAGTTGGCAGGAGGACATTTTAATCAAAGTTCACAAATTCACTACATGACTAGTTCACCAAAAACAACTTCATGCAAGCAACATGTTTGCTCAGAAAGTTGGCAAAAACAAGGGTTTCTCTTTTTTTGTTCTTCTACATTGGTATTTCCGATTACTGCTACTTTCACTACACATCATTAGCGTTATCTTGCGCCCCGCGCCCTTTAACATTTCGGTAATAGAAACTAGTTGGATGCTTGATTTAGTTTGCGAGTCCGCCGTTAGGGGATCTAGTAATAAGATAGCAATATTTTCAATCAAAAATTTATTGGTGGCGTTTAAGTTGTTTCTGTAGCTAAACCAGCCAATCAAGAGGTCGATTCGCCAACACTGGTTTACATACACAAGTGTCCAAGCGACATTTGTGAGTAACATGACAATACGCGTTTGTCGTAAGTACAAGCATGTACACAATGCAGACACTTCCGGAATCAGGGTGCCGATTGAGTACAGCTTTTTATGGATGCCACGCAAAATCCACACCTGCGTTGCGTCTGTTTGCGTTGTACTGGAAATAAATACTCTCACAGTAAAAAAAATCGTAATTTACAAGGAAAAGCTTGTAAAACAGTGTCACGACATTTATCAGTCCGTGCACTATAACAGGAATGTCGCACGTCATTAAAGTGGTCTAAATATTCCAAATACCTGAGGGGACTAAGGCATACATTTTTATGAGCAGATTGTCGACGTGAAATATATCATTCGAAGGCCTCTCACATTTTACAAAATATTTTGTACTTTTAAGAAAAACTAATGCTTGGAAACTGGATGACAAACATTTATTTGTGTCACTTCAAAGAATTAATTGTTACAAGATATTCAAGAATTTAGTTGAAAAATATACAGAAATTATTTGTAAGTATACAAAATATTTTGTAAACATATATAAATGTTTGTTTATTTCTAAGAATTTTGTGTAAAGTTTACAATATTTATGTAAAAGTACAAAAATATGTTTTACTTTGCCAATACAGAAGAGTAAGATGACAATGACAGGTATTAAATTGTTGTTAATATACGCCTATCAAAAACTTTGACACAAGTAGGCTTACGTTTGCTTTCTGCCAGGGGCGTAGCCTGGAGGGGATATCCCCTCCCCCAACTGACCGAAATTAGTCATAAAAAACAATTTAAAAAAATTAAAATATTGAAAATCATTTGTTCAGTATGATACTCAAATTTTCGTTACGATAAACTGCCAAAATAGCACTATTTAGCGCATTGGGAGATGAGTGAGTGAGAGATTTTGGTCAGTGCTCAACATTGAGGTCTTCAACGCTGGTGAGGGGTGACATGAGGTGAGTGTGGAGCGGTGCCGGAATGAGGGAAGGGGGAAACGGAGATCCCCGAGAAAACCCGACCACCAGTAGCATCGTCCGGCACGAAACTCACCTGCGAAAATCCGGAGACCGACCCCACTGGGAATCGAACCTGGAACACCTTGGTGAGAAGCGAATGGTCCGACCATTCGGCTATTGCGGCACCTTATTTTGCACCTTGAAATCCAAATTTTCGCGGGGGACAACCCCCGGACCCACCGCTTTTGTAAGAGGACGTCGGAGTTCATTATAATATTCTTGGGTTAATCCCCCCTGAAACACAAAGCCTGGCTACGCCACTGCTTTCTATGTATGCGCTACGCTGCACCGGAGCAAACAGCAGGTAGTGCTATTTAATTAGTGCCCAGAGCTGGCTCGCGACAGTGCTGACCGACTGAAAGGTGCAGCGTCAGTACAGACGAGCTAGGGGCCGCGGTGGCCGAATAGTCAGACCATTCACCTCCCACCAAGGCGATCCGGGTTCGAGGTCCCGGCGGGGTCGGTTCCCGGATTTTCACGATGCCGTTTGTCCGGAGGGTTTTCTCGGAGATCTCCCGTTACCCCAACCCTTTCATTTCGGCGCTGCTTGATACTCACCTCACGTCACCCCTCATGATGGCTAAAGACCTCTATGTTAAGCGCTGACCAAAATCTCTCACTCTCTCACGAGGACGACCTGGTGTCGGGCTGGGACGAAAGAGCGTCGCACATCATGTTTACGACTTACTCCAGCCTCCTCGGCTCGCGTCGCGGCATCTGGGCGCCCATTATAAGAAGGCACCTGATTAATTCGGGGGTTGACGCCTCGCGCAGGTCGTGCGGTATCTGCAATCAGACGCCGCGCATCTATTCAAAGTTCCCACCGCTCGGAGGAACTCCTCATCGGGACTCCCTTCCGCGATCTTTTGACGCCTCCTCACTCCCTCATCAGAATCTCTCCCACCAGCCCTTTCCCGATAGTAAAGGAAGCTCGCGCGCATTACCTTAATGATATTCTGTGTACATTCCGCGTCATTTTATAAACTTCTCCGGGTTGCTCGCAGTGCTTGAGTCTTAAACTTGTTACGAGAGAATCTAGGTTGGGGGAGTCGAGGACGCGATGGTTGGAGGGTTGGCGGGATGGGTGCTCGTGCGAGGCGTCAAAACCCGCAGATAAGAAGGAAGCAGAATAAAAATTTCGTATCTCGTTTCCCCGCGCCCGCCGCATCTCGACAGCATCAGAGCCTTAGCAGAGGAAGTGCAAAAACAAGCCGTGAGAGGACGAATGTATAATTAGGAACGCCGGCATTGGAGATCAGGTGTGTGCATTCCTCGACAACTACAGCCTCTCAAGGGCGCTGCCTACCTGCGCGTAAGAGACTCAGAAGTGACCTTGGAACGGGCATAAATGCTTGAACTAAGCAAGCACTGAATTAGCTCGCAAGGTCCCCGCAGAACTGTTTTTACTACGGGACACTAAGATGTGACCACATAATTTTATTGGTGGAAAGTCTGCGGCAAAATTCAGTGTACGTCTGTATCTGAGGTTCACATACATCCAGTTAATACATTTTGAAGCACGGCAGTCTGAAAAGGCCGTTGTTGGCTATGTTGGAGGTCTTGAAAACAGTATTTTTAATGAGCGTGGTGACTTATCAATGATATTCCTACCTTTTCTGAAGAGTTTTTTTCTTTTCGTACGTTCGCACAATGTGTATACGTGGAATAGTTTCGTAGAAAAATAACCCTATTTACGAACACGCATTTGAAGCGCGTGGTGGGTGGTCGTATGGGTGAACTTATTTTGGGGTGTATGAGACCTAGAAGTGTAAAAGCAATAAGGACGACACAGCACGGGCATTGTGCCTCACCCTAGCCTCTTGGTGCAAGTCACTGAACTGGCGTGCTATCTTCTCGCCGACAACTTGCTCCTATGAGACATTCTGCAGTGACCCTAACATTTTATGACGAAATATTAAACATAAAGGTATAGTGTACATGCCTATGCTTTTTAAAACATTCTGCGCCACTATTATCATACCTGAAAAGGACTATGAAACACCTGTTTCCGCCTATTTTGACTGCGTAAACAGAAACTTCAGAGATACAGGGTGGTCTTGAATTAAGTATATACGCGTGGAACTTTCTTTGAAGGCTAATACTAAGAAGCCAAAACTTACGAACCCGAGCAGTTTTCCAATAATCTTATATCGTCCGAAGCTCTGCACAACGCAGGCGTAAAGGACGCTTCCAACATGAAAGTCCTGGCGAAACAAGAATAGGTATTTACATATTAATTAATACCTTCGATGGTGCTCGATCATCTTTTAACATATAGTTTTCGGACAAAAACAATTTTCCGCGCTGAGAAAAGGAAAACCTTGTTACAGGAATATAACTATAGAAACAAAGGAGAGTTGAAATTCAAAATTGACTAAATGCCGAAAACCTACTTCCGAGGAAAAGCAGAAAAACGTAGAAAACACATACACTCACATTTTTTTTTTTCGGAATAGCATAGTTTAATTATAAGAATATGTCATGCTGACATTGTCGGCTATTAAAACATCAAACATATTCAGGCATTCAAAATTCTGTAGGTATTTAAATCTGAGGCATACAGAAAAATCTAAGTGCCATAACCACCGCACTTATATCCTCTTGAATGTCACTAGCCATGGCACTTGTTCCCTATTGAATATCATTACACACGGTATTTACGTTCTCTTGAAAATCACTAGCCATGGCACTTATTACCTTTTGATGGAAATCCTATAACAATAACGGCATTGCCTTACCTCTCTTTTGAAGATCGTGTGATATGGCACACTGGCCATTTTGATGGAATAATCGTGAAAATATGTGTTCTGGCACTTAGTCCCTTTTTAATTTCAACTCTTCAAATTATATGTAGGCTAGCTATTTACGAGTGTTTTTTCTGGACATAAAATTTTTATATGTTTACAGTTTTCAGGGTATTAAAATCAACCTTACAGTTCGAATGGAAATATGGGCCCCACCGATATGAACAAAAATGTCAGTAGTGACTGTAAATAATATGTTCGATACGTATTGAGCCACACTTAATAAATATATTTTAGCATGTATAGCCCTATGGTTGCTCGTGCTTTGGCATTGAGGTAGACGGCACACATAAGCCTTGAAAAATTGGCTCCTTGGCTTTTTTAATAATATAAGTGTTTATATGTTAAATATACATACAACTGGTCTCTAATGCGATACCGCTCAATTCCTGTAACTGTTTTAAGCTAGAATGACAGCGATATCGAGAAACGATATTTCAGTCATGTCTACAGACATGTGTGTATCTGAGGAGTTAGGATTTGTAATCTGTTGTCTCAAAATACTGTTTTAAAAATTATTTTTAATAGTATTTTCGGCAAAATATTTAAATTCAACGTGTGTAAAGCCTTAACTATAAAGACTTGCTAATTAAGTTATTCTGAGTGACAGATTTTGATCAACGCTGAACCCGCCGACCAACGGCATCGTCCGGGAATATTCTCGACCCAGTCGGGAATCGAACCCGTTTCGCCTTGGTGGGAGGTGTAATGGTCTGACCATTCGGCTACCGCGGCCCCGAAGTAAATCTGGCTGCCCTAGATATACTCAGGGTCTTGAACGACCCTGGAGTAAAGGATACAAAAAACGTTCTACAGTAAATTTAGAAGTTTGTTCATTGTTGGTGCAGTATTGAAATATGAAAAGTGTGTATCATAAACAGGGATTAACGTTGCTACAATGGTCGAGCCACTCGTCTCCTAACATATCGCGGTGGAAATATACGGCGGACGTTACCGTTCATCGGCAGATTTTATCTGGGTTCTCCCATTCCCCAGCCGTTGTATTTCGACGCTGCTTCACACTTATATATCCCATATCCACCCTACGAATTCTTCGGGTCGGTACGACGATAGGCGTCTATCTCGAATATAGCTGACAGTCTTATACCTTTATCCTGGGACTTCTCTCATCTACGGTGTCCCTGGGTAACATTTTATTAGAGCCTTTATAAATTAGTTAGACCTAGAGTCCCACCGTGGACACTTTTCCGAAGCTGGTGTGTTGTAGGCTACAGGGATCAGATCGTCAACGGATGTGGATTTGGTGCATCTTGATAGCAAAGTGATCCGAGCACACATACCCTTTCAATAGTGTCACACTCCCATATATCGCCCCGTATATGGCAGCTTGTGTCCTCGTTTCAAGCTGTCGGAGTGGGTCGGTTTTTACATTCATGCGAATAAAAACACATTTCGCACAAGATCCTCTTGACATTTCGAGAACGTAAGACATATTTAAGTACAAGAACACCGACTTTTTCTAAAACTTTGAATACATAAGAAATATTGAGTAAACTGCATCTGAAACTTTTTTCTTTATATATATATATATATATATATATATATATATATATATATATATATATATATAAGGATGTTCATAAAGCATAACAGAACCTTTTACCGTTAACGAACTAACATTTTTGTTTAATTTACAGATATAATTCAGTAATCAATTCGAACTAACGTATTTTTCGTGGTTTTGAAAATATGACAAACGTCAATTTATCAAGTGAATTGTATATATTTCAACCCCAATGCTAAAAGGTTCTGTTATGCTTTATGAACATCCTTACATCCTTTCAAAGTATGCTTTGATAATGACAGGTCTGATACATGAACCTATGATACGGTTGTGTTTCATCAGTCTCATATTTTCACTGGAAGTAATTATCGAATACAAGTTGCCGCTGTGGAGCGGACAGATGGAAGACGTAAATCTAATTAACAGCTCCAGCGTAGTTTACCGTCTGCAGCAGCTGCAGATGGCAGATCGTGTGTGTTCTGTACTAATCAGTTAATTACTCTCTTAGTCTGTATATTCGTTGTGTCGCCGAACGTCAGTAAGTAAGGAAACTTGTACGAGAGCTGTAGTTCGTGCAGCGGTCCTCGCCTTACGTCGTGGCAAACCGGGTTCGATTCCCGGCAAGGTCGACCCGAACTCTCGTATGTGCGAATCGTGCCTTTTACGACATCGTTGGTTGGCGGATTATCTCGTGGATTATCTCGGGGATCTCCCGTTTTCCCCACTCTTTCATTCCAACGCCGCTTCATACGCACCGCATGTCACCCCTCACCAGCGATGAAAACATTGCTGTATGGCGCTGATCAAAACTCATTCATTTGTGCTTGCATGCTATAGTGAGCATATATAGTTCAAGCCATGGGTAAGTATATAATAAGTATATAGACGTGATTACGGAACTAGTTATAATTGTTCCTCTTATGTGATACCACATAAATATACACCATGCATTAAGAGTGCGCGGTAGATGAATTAACGCTGAAAACACCAACTGGATTCTACGCTTTTTTCGAAGCCAATATGGATAAAATACTCAATGACAATCCCAGACAATGGTATTTGCCAACTTTATGAGTAAATATTTTTTCAGAATTACTAATTCGTTACGCATGATCTTTTGCGCCGCAGTTAAATGCACGAGGTTCCGGCGTCAGAGATTGTGCCTCAGAAGTTCGTAACACTAGAAACTATTTTTTTAAACGTTGGCTTAAACTATTTTCTAGGATTGCTATTGTTTAATTTTCGCATATTGTCTTCAAGAAACCTACAGTTATAAATTAATTATATTATTGTTGAATTATGTACCACGCCCTCTTAAATTGCCACTATAAACGACAGTTTAATTAACACACACTTATAGTGACATAAAATACCGGTAATGTTGATATATGTGTTATTCTTTCAAAATTTTTCTACCAGAATAAACTAATGAATTCGAGTGGGGAGAAAATTCAACTATTCATAATTCGCTGCAACCGTGTATGATGAATTTGTATGTTTGCAAATGTGAAATAAAACGTTTTACTACCTAAATGACAAAATTTTGGGTTATAATTGTAGTGATTAGCTGTATATTGAATCAGTGATGCAGTAGCACAATTTCCTTAGTTATGTATTTATAAATGCTAACCGTAACAAGCTCTGTAAAAAAATGAGAGACATTTTAATGCTTTTGAATCAGTGATGCAGTAGCACAATTTCCTTAATTATGTGTTTATAATTGCTAACCGTAACAAACTCTGTAAAAAAACTAAGTGACATTTGAATGATTTTAGAAAAATTATTTGTGTAATAATAAACAAACGATAAATGTTATTTATAGAATAAATTTCGTCTGTACTACCGTATTTAACAATTGTGTGATGTGTCACGACTGTGTGGTTTCCAAAAAAAGATAATTTTTTTATAACTGAAAATTTTAATACGCAGAAATTACCTTAATACCATTCGGATGAACTAATAATTATATTTTAGGTATCTTGCAAGGTACAAGAGTGCTATACATAGTTTCTAAAAATTAGTGCCGTATATCCTAACATAACAAACTTATAAAAACTTTGGCAAAATTATATACACCAAAGCTATATATATATATATATATATATATATATATATATATATATATATATATATATCCGTAGGCTTGTTCTACGAGTTTCATTCATTGGAATGTTAGGTCTGTTAAAGTAGGATTACATTTGAATACTGCATGCATGAAACGTGATTGCAATGTCTTACTTATCTCGTCTTTGGCCATCTACAGAAGTGTTCATGGCAATAACGGAAGTTGCATTCACAAGTCGCATGCAGAAGCGAGGTCAGCCTGGAGCGTAGGCCACACTGCCTGCATGCAAGTAGGCGTCAGAGGTTGACGGAAGGCGTCGAGGCGGTGGTTATTGACGGTGGCGACGCCACACGAAGAGAAGGGTTGACTCTGCGGCTGAGGAAGGGATGGTGGGCACAAGGGGAAGACCGCTCTGAACATCCCCTCGCCCGAAGATCACCCCCGCCCTACCCCCGCGGTAATTAAATCAGAGCAGTGGGATGCTGGGGAAAGATGAATCACGCTAGGTAGACGCGCGGTGAGAGTTTGTGGGGGAAGGTGGAAGGGGGAAGAATGTGTTAGCTGGATGCAGTAGGCTGATCGCTCAAACTGTCAGCTGCCCTAAACCTTCTACCATTCACCTTCAATTTTGGCGACTCTTCTGTACGCACACGATGATATTAAGAAATACAACTACACTAACTCTGTACGATTACATCATCCGGTATACCGTGGTGCCACAGGAAATGAGGCTCGGTTAAATCTACCTTAATTAATTACCTGTAAATGTGGGCTATTTAAAACATTCTGAAGGAAAAAACCCGAATTAAATGGAACTTCAAAGAAAAACCTAACTTTAAAAACCCTCACTTCCAAAAACTGTTAACGGTACTTCCTTATGATCTTTGAACGATTCTTGTAATGGATTCGTATGGTGAACATAAAGGTTTTTTTTTTTTTGGAAATACGCCATTGCGCCCGCAATGGCGTATGTCCAGAAAAACTTTTATGTTCATACAACTTCCTTAGTTACATTATTTTACGTTATCACCGCCCTATGATCTTTCTGCAGGAAATATGAACATTTGATGTTAACTCTATAATTTTTGCAGTGGAGTTGTGTCATTTGCATTTTTAATTACGCACCGACTATATTCCTATTTCGGAATTATTTGTATGTTTGGTGACTACAGCTGTTTCCGGATTCCTTGGTGTGTTTACTGTTTTTTTTTTTTGTTGCTCGTTTTCTCGAGTTTAGTTTTTTTTTTTATGTAACCACGAGTTTTCTGCCTCCCAGCTACATTCGCTAACAACGACCTATGTCCAGCAAAACACAACCGTTTATAATGAGCTTTTGAGTCAGTACATATAATAGTTTAAAAAGGTTTACAGGAAATTGAGATTTAAACTGTTACACCAACGCATTTTATTTAAAGCGTCTGTTTATGTGGAGTAATTTGTTTCAGTGGTAAAGAGAGTGGAACTGCTGTCTCGTATGCTTTTACGCATGTTAACATTTCCGTTTGACATGAATACAGAGATCACAAAATAATGCGCATTAATTCCATTTTCGTATCGTATAGAAAAAGTATCGACAATTCACAATTTCAAGGCACTACTTGAATTTCTTCAAGAAAAGTTTTTCCCAGAGACACCTTACTTAATGTCCAAATAAGTCCAAGAATGACAATATCATTCGCAGGCTTTCGCCGCCATTGTCTGCATTTTATAGGCTTCTGGGATTCAGCCGCGTCAGTTTTCTGTCTTCTGCAGTCGTTGCAGCTGCCATCTTAAACTGATTAGATGGTCTACAGTTAACCTGAAGATGGCAGCGGCAACGACTGCCGAAACGTCGCAAGACAGAAAACAACGCACGCGGCCCAAAGCTAGAAGCCTAGAAATTGCAATGACAATATCAACTGAAATTAGGTTGAACGTTGAACAACGTAATTCGTGACAAATCTTTTGTGACTGGGATTATTTTATTTAAAGCAATTTAAAATAAGGTTATTCACCTTAAAAAATAATCATTTACTCAATTTAGATTACCATATTTTGGCCTGTAAAGGTGCCGTTATATACATCTAAACATATTTGAACGTGATTTATAGTCAGCCGAATTCTTTAAAATGTTGTTCTTAAATCGAGATAGTAATGGACCCCCTCAAGTGAATTTGAATGAGAACATCCACACTACGTGGATGAAAAAAGGAAACCCATGTATATGTATAAAATTTTTAAATTTGAAGTTGGTTTGAGGTAACTACAGCTACTTAAAGTTAGCGCTTTTAAAACGCCCGCGGAAACGTACAGTGACGTCACAAGCCATAGTATACACGGAGTACCTGTCTTCAGAGAGTTTCTCTATTTGTTACGTATCGTAAGCAATTTATTAATCTCACGTTCCTTTTCTTTTAGTGAGGGTCCAAATGTTGGACCTCACATCATTTTGAGCGTTTTTCTTCTCTGGTTTGTTTCGTGCCTGTGCCTCGTCCCAGCGTTTGAGCTAGTGGATTTGTGTTTCGTTGCAGCTGAGGATGCGTTCATTTATCTCCGTTCTCCAGCATACACTGAGGGAACAGTGTTTTTACTTCTCCGATTCCCGTTCCACTCAACACCACTACGTTTGACGCCAGGACAGCTAAGTGCCATCGGGATCTTACACCTTATTTATTTTTTAATGAATTTAATACTTAATATTTTACGTAAAGAAGCTTTACGGACTTTTAGAAGATTCAAGGTTTTATAAAAATAATTACAATATTAATTTTAATTGTAATTATTAGGAAATAATATATATTTTAATGTTTTAAAATTTTATCTTTTAACTTCCGTAAGTAAATCTTGTGTGGGGTACCCCTTTTATTAATTTTATTGTCTGCAAATAAATTGTATTCTATAGGCCTACATGCCTGTTAGGTAACCTATTTCAGTGATGCCATACCTGTCGTGTTTGTTTCCATATTTGAAAAGAAAACATTTAAATAAGAAATAAAAATAAAAAAGAATTTCCTAATTTAGAAAACCACAAATCAAAGTCTTATTATTTATAATTTTCTTCTGGGCATTTTAACTATTTTTAAAGTATCGTGGTAAGGTTAATTTCCATTTCAAATTTCCTTACATGTATTATTTCAATTCTGCGGTGTGCTAATGACATAGTTTTCCTGAAGTGTTTATTGTACGTGTATTATCGCTTTCATATCGTATGTTTTGTTTTCCTGTTCGTTTGTTTATTCTGCTACTTTGTTGCTGCTATGCGTGGCTGCTTTGAACAGGCATTTTTTGGCGATTCTAAACACTTGGGTGTATATTGTACTGCTTCCATTTCATTAATTAATTTTCACACCGAAGCTCCGGCACAGTGTGCGCCGTGTGTCGTGCGTAGCCAATCATAACGTGGATACCACCGGGTTCAAAAGAAGATAAACAAGGGCGAAAACGGAAACTAATTTGACTAACCTTTGTAAAAATTCGCACCGAAGTTAGTAAATTGATTTGTTTGAAATGAAATTGTTTTCAAAGATTGTAACAGTTCCACTCGATTATTTATTATTAAATAAACAAAAAAGTTATTTACGAAAGGCGGTAGCAATAAAAATATTCAAATTTACAAGTAAAAGTATTTGCATGATAAAACACACATAACCTCTAATCATAAATTAAGCAACGATGTGTGAATAAATAGTTGTGACAAAACACTATCGATTACGGCTCGAGTGCCGTGTAGTCACCCGAACAGCTATTCAACTGAGCGTGTTTAAATATGGCCGCCAGAAAGAGTTTAAGTAAACAACTTAGGGGTGGCGTGTAACCGCGGCCTTAGGGCCTGTTACACAGTCATATTGAGAAAAATCTAAGGCCTCTCTGAGTGAACTGTGATAAATGTTCAATGCAGAGACGAAAAGTGAGTGAAATCTATAAGGAAAAACTAAGAATTTCTTAAGGTGTCCTCAGACATTCTTTAAGATTTTCTCAGACTGCAAATCAATTATGGCGGCTGTAAATTAAGGTAGAATGCCACATGGGGGAGAGTAATATTCTTATATTAAATTTATTGGTAATATTTTAGAGGAGGAACATAACCATGGTGTAAATTAAAGACTGCATTGGCCTCTACAACACAGTTTATATTACTTGTACATTTTTTCATGAGAGCGTTGTCGTTTTTTTTACTGTCACATTTGTTATCAAACAAAATGGTTACGATACCACTTTATAAACAATATAGTTATGATACCATTTTACAAACAGATTCAACGACGTTTTTGTTATGAATTTTTTCATCTTTACAGTATGCGAAAAACTAAATATAAATTATCAAATCACCGTCATGTATGTTTTGTGCATAATAAATGGAAAATAATATACATTTTAGCTACATTGACAAGTCGATGCACGAAGATAAATTATTTTTCTCGCGAATTTCGTGGTTACACTTCACCTCAACTGAGATATCTCAGTTCTCCTGACTCTGCAATGCAAACTAAAAATTCTTAGATTTTACTCAAGTTATTCTAGTTTCACCTTTACCTCAAGATTTTCCTCAATTGACTCTGCAATCCACCCTTAGTTTTCCTCTCCTCGCCGGGGCAATCAGCAGATGCACCATCTTGGACCGGCGACCAGCCCTGGGGATTTCTCCACTGAGATGCCGGCTGTCCGGTCAGCTGCTAATATGTACAGATGTGCCCGAGTCGCGCCACAGCAGTAATGGATGTCGCTGATGGAGGGCGTGGTGTACGTGCAGTGGTGGAAGGGAGGGGGGAAATAGTTGACATTGTGCTACGAGGAAAGTCTCGTGGAATTAGTGCGGTCCCTCAGCAAGATCGATCATCTCGGACAACAGGAGCACGCCCCCTCGCTCTTCATCACCATTGTAGTAACACTTTCTTTCCGTCACACATATCGTACAGCCTCGTGAGGCGCTTATGAAATTACACTAGGGTATGGTAGGTTAGCCAAAATGTAAACTTTTAGGTGTACGAAATGTCACCCCAGGGAATTTGCCATTGTCCGAAATGTCATTTGAGCATCTCAATCAACTCAATCAACTCCTCAGTTACCCTGCCCTCTAGAGCAGGATTGTGGCGTTTGGCGCGAAAGAAATGTAAACAGTAAACATAACCAAAACCACAATACAGTGACTGTATGCAATGTGTTGAAAGTATTGGAGAAACAAGCACGAAACTTGTGACGTGCCATATGCTCGTCACCGCAATGAATAAGATTAATAGCCACCTAGTGTTACTCAACTGTCATAAATTCCAGATGTAATCATAAATATGTCTTGCGACCCTTCTTTCTTCTCGCCATTATGCAAGGATGACGATGAAATAACTTTCATCAAACATTTATCAGTGTACCATATTTCATAGAGAAAAAAGGAAATTTAGATAATTCGTCATTGTGGAAACGAGCAGGTGCATGGCAAGCGTCTGGGCCTTCTCGCCCCCACCCACGTTCATGATACCCCCCTCCCCTAGTTTCTGGACGAGAGGGGAGGAAAGTGTAGATAAATAAACGCTGAAAACATCAATTGATTTCTACGCTTGTTTCGAAGCCAATATGGATAAAATACTCAATGGCAATCCTAGAAAATGATGTTTGCCAACTTTATGAGCAAATATTTATCCAGAATTACTAATTCGTTACGCGAGGTTCTGGCGTCAGAGATTGTGCTTCAGAAGTTAGTAACACTGCAAACGTTGGCTAAAACTTATGTATAGGATTGCTATTGTGTTATTTTCTCAAATTGGCTTCAAGATATCTACAGTTATAGATTAAAACTTTTAGCGTTGAACCATATACCACGCCCTATTAAGATGGAAATTTTAAATCGTAAATTATTAAAGGGATTTTAGCCAATAAGAAAAACATATAGGGTAATTGTCTGGGTGTAGCGAAGATATATAAATTAAATAATTGTACAATAAATGTGGCAATGGCAAGAAGTTGCTATCCTGTAGGGGCGATGCCATCTGTCGGAAGCTGGCTCCTGATTGGCTCAACTGAATGAAAGCCTGCAGGGCAAGTGACGGGGATTTTTGCGCCACACAGGAACAAAGCTATTGTTCGTTAACGATTTTGGGCAGATGTCGTCAAGCCGCTGTAACTTTTGGTCGGAGTTGGGTGTTAATTTAGGCATCGGGACGCCATTGGGGCAGACTTCGTTGAGCCGCGGAAGACGGCTCGCCGGGGTGCTGCCGCCGGACGTAGTCAGTTTAGGCGTCGAGACACCTTTTTGTAGAGTGTCAGACGTCGTCGGGACACAAACTACAGTGGACCGGAGTGGCGCCGTTTGGCGTCGATCCAGGCGTCTGACACCTTTTAGCAGCGACATCGCGAAGTACGGCAGGCCGGGATGATACCGCCGGTTTTATCTGGTTTAAACGTCGGGACGCCTGCAGGTATTGTTAAATAGTGTTGGAAAACGTCGCGTCAGCTTTGTAGACAGCTGATGACGTCTTCGCCTACGTAACCTTCGATGTCATCCGGATATAAATATTGCTGAGTCTAGCGCGCATAAAATAATTCCGAACAAAATCGACAAAAGCTAATACAATATTTATTACTCCACGCATCACCAGAACTCTAATTAATAATTTATTGTAAATAACAGTGCATCCAAAATAATATTATATTTGAATATAAATAAACAATGTGTAAATACTGCACCCCGGACGTTGCGTTTAGAAAAATATTTGTTTCGTAGAAAACATGCACGGTTTTATTTGTTCCTCGCCATCATAAAACCCTGAAAAGATTCAAAGCTCTTCATAAAGTTCCTGGTGATCGACAAAATCTGATCATATGACTGAGATAACGTACTCTAGCCCAGCGACTGTATTTTCATAATCGCCTATAAAAACGTACCTTCCTGAACGACGAACGCTGGCGGAATTCTTCAACGCGGTGTGGAACGTAAATGAACGTTTATTGAGACCCACATTTTTCCATTAGACAATTTAGAAAAAAAATTGCTACTGCACAAGATATGTTTTTTTATTCTTTATTTAATAAATATTTCTTCCAGCATTACGTATTTCTTGAGTGTATACTCTTGCGCCGGAATATAAATTACGTAATTGCTACGTCAAAAATAGATAACCAGAAGCGAATAACACTTGCTACATGTTTGCTTACAAAGTCAGCAAAATCTATTCTCTTGGAGCATATATATATATATATATATATATATATATATATATATATATATATATATATATATATATATATATATAAAAACTAAAATTTCCTATTACATGTTCAACAGGTCATTGAGATTTGCAATGTTTGAGGAATAATCGTGTCTTTGGATTTTCGATGGTTCGTCGGTTAGCATTTCCGCTACTGTTCCTCCGTCCTAGCCGTGAACATTGCACATTAGGCGTTTTCAAAAAGTCACGAATATAGGGAAGGTAGGACAAAATGTCAGCTTCCGATGCGCAAATATTAACTTTAGGAAATTTTGCACGATTCAAAGAAGTTACGATATCAGTTTTCACATCGACTACTCGCTTACGCGTATGAATTGTTGCCTCTCCTTGGAAATGCAGCCCTTCAGGATTTTTCTGGAAATTGTGTATTTGTAAAACAACTGGAAGGAAAGCTCTTCCAATTTCTGAATACGCGTTTGTATTACTACTTTTTATCTTCCTGAACTGTTGCTCCTTTGAAGGGAAGCCTTTTTAGGTTAGGTAAGATTAGGTTACGTAAGTTTAGGTTCGGTTAAGTTAAGGTTAGGTTAATATAGGTTACGTACACAAAAAAAAGTATAGTTGCAGAAACAATTCTTATGTTAAAATAGGGACAACAAAACAGTTTAGTTGTTGGAACTACTCTGGAGAGTTCCTTCAACAATATGTTTTGTAGAAGAAACAAAGGGTCTTGTTGCTTTTACACACCAGATGGTAACTTCTACAAAACAGATTGTTGAAGGAACTGTCCAGAGTGGTACCTACAACCAAACTGTTTTGTTGTCCCTATTTTAACAAATGTATGGTACCTGCAACTATACTCATTTTTCAGTGTCCAAGTGGCAAAAATTCAGACAATGGTTCAAATACTGAAGGGCTTCCCTTCCGAGGGGCGCAACAAATCACCCCGCCCCGCTTATGTTGCTCTCGATGAGACAAAACGGTGTACATAATAAACGAAGTGAAACTGAATACATGGTGTTAAAAATGTCGGATAAACAAACACAAAACGACTACTAGGCTGCATGTAATAAGAGTAATGTGAACATCGCATTTAGTAAAACATAAATTCTTTAGATTCCCACTCGTTCAAAGCCTAGCACAGCTTTACAGGCGTTTTATCACAATCTGTCACATCTCCAGTTATCGTCAAAATCTGGTCATGTGACAGAGAAAGCTACCCTACTCCAACTAGTTAGTTTTTATATCCACCTTTTGAGGGGCTTATTTGGACTTACGGCGTTCAACGAATGATGCAGTCCAGTTGAATTTTATACGGTTACAGTAACTCCATACACACTGCAACATTCACTTCGAATTAAAATTTTTCTATTTTCAACTTTTTTTACGATGTTTCGCAGAGTTTGTGACGTCATGACGTTAAAAATGTGATAAAATTACGAGAGCTTAACTTAAAGAAAATAAATTGCATATACGTATTTCTTAACACAATATATATTATAACGTTCAAATAAATAGTTTGGTATAATATTCTTTTTAGTCATAGCAGCTCTACTAAGCAATTTATTTTACAACTAAAATCTAATTAGGTTTACAGCTGGGCTACTTTCAAAGTAAATAAATCGTACATTTTTAAACTGAAGTAGGGCTGAACCAGATAATGAATATGCACCTAGCGTCCTAATTGAGTACTCTAGCCTTTATCAGTGACTTATAGAGAGTTGGATTAGAACGTATATGTGCATAGTACAATTTTAAAAATGGTTGGCTATTTCAAAATATAATTTATAAAATTCTTACAATTATCTTTTATTAATACCTGTAAATTATGTACCTGCATTTTTCACACACTTCACGCTCTAATAATATAACACGAAAATCCACAATATATAGAAAATACTTTTCGACAAATGAACTTCACCAAACTCAATGACCAATTGAACCGTGAATATGCACAAACAGTGTACATAATTAGACCGCGGTCACACTGAAGGTCAAACCTGTTCAGTTAAATATATTCGGCAGCCATGCTTTATCGTGCTCAAAGCTTAAACCATGTCCGTGAGGTTACACGACTATAATCTCAATTGACTTTCTAACCTCGACAAATTTGGAACCTGTAAGGTTCCATATTTAAAATCACATCTGCACTCAATATTCGTAATTTTTTAACTATCATATTACATCTAACTGAAATGCTGCCGTGTGTAAAGAGGATATAATAATTTTATGTCTAAAAGCTAATTTAATTTAACGAGTGCAAAATGTCGGACCAAAAAGAAGCCATATTTGCTACACAGATCGTTTCTCCAAGCAGCCAATAGGAGAGAAACATCAAACTACGTATGAAACCAGTTTACTTTGAACGAGAAGAGACTGGGATCTGAACTAGTTCGTTGCTCGTGTAACCGGTCCATAAAACTGAACATGTTTTTAAGTGAAGTAGTTCTAGATCCTGTGTCACCGCGGCCTTAGAAATAAGTTATGCATACTATTCTCCGTACACTCTAACCTGAGTTCTGAAGTAAACAAATAACACTTATCATTGTACTTCGCTCTGCTTCTAATTGGCTCAATTTGTGCAGCGTGCTGACGTACTATTTCCAACCAGAGATTAGAGTATTGAGATGCGCAACTTTATGCATTCGTAAAGTTTGTAAATAAACGTATGTATGTTATAATTATGTAATTTGTCAAAATTATCGTAGACACTTCAATCAAGATTTATTTTATTCAGTATTTCAAAGTAAACTGTTTTATGTGTAGGAAATAGCCCAAATAACTGATTTTGATGTTAACTAAATTTCATACTTAATTGCCGGCCTACCAATATCAAACTTTGAAAAAGGAAGCTTGGAGGAAAGAGTTATGTTTTCACGCTGTACTAGCTACAGAGTGCACAGCGGGGTAGCGACAGAGTAGAGACTTGGAGAGAGAGAGAGTCAAACCAAGCCTCTCCCACCAAGAAAGCGCCCTAAGCCGTTGTTTGTAGCCGGAGCTTAGATGGTCTTCATGCTGTGACAAAATATTAAACATATGTAAAAAATGGAAGTAAATTAATGAAACTTTAACAGGTTATGCTTTTAAATATAAATGTGAAGTGAACTAATTTTCAAAATTATCGAATAAATGGTTTGTGTATGGTTGATGATACGATAAGCCATTGTGTCAGGAGGTCGCTGATTAGCTGAGAGTTGTCTCCATGAAGGAGAAGGGGAAGCTTTGTCGTTGAGCGAGGGTGAGGCACTCTTGTCGCGGGTGCCGGACGCGGAAGACGTCGGTGAGGTATCATTGTTTTATTGTAGACACGCCTACGTAAAGTGACGCCTCGCGAATTTAAGAAGTCGGTGCGAAATTGATTTTATATATTAGGCTATAAAATATATATCGATTATACTTATATAGCATAAAATGAGATTTAATGTTCAGTAAGAGCGACTCCTGTACTCTGGCGCATCGGGTCCGAAACCCTACGTCACCAATATATACAACCAATCGCTTATTTATTTGACCTACCGCAAGTATAATGCTAACTGTATCCTCGAACAGTACCAATTGCCATGCAGGTATATACGAAAAGCAACGAATTAGTAGCAGAGATAAACGTTGCAGAATGTTTCTCTAATCTCTGTTTCCAACTGACAAAACTGTGTACAGTTGGTGTCATAGTAAACAACAACGCGCTATCTATTAAAACAGTATTATGTGAAAATTTCGTACATGTTATCGACACACGAAGACCAAAAATTACATAAAAATTGGAAAAAATAATTTACGACACGTGTGATTACCGTATATTTAAAAATTCAATTGTAATTATCAAGCCATGGTTAACGATTGTATTCAAATATTCTGGTACTACTGTAACGAAAATTTTGAATTACATGCAGAAAAAAAGTCGTCAACAATATTAGTGATTAAACTTACTGTAAAGTCCTCTTGAATTTTTTTGTACCTCCTTTTGGAAAAATCACATTTGATAAATCACCAAACAATCTTTCGATAATTCACATCACATATTCGTTTTGTTTTATAAAGAATGTTATGTGAGAATTTTATTCGTGCCTCTGTGCCTTCATCACCGCAATTTGTTTAGTAATGAAGATATATATCCACGTTTCGGAAACCATGCAAGACATTTTCACTGTTCACGTCCGTCACATTACCTAAGCCGCAAGTTATACCATATAAACATTACCGACGCGACGCGAGGACGGGACGAAATATATCCAAGGATTGAGGAATTTTGGTTCGGACGAACTGGAACGGAAAATGGATATACAGAAGAAACATTCGCAGTAGTCACAACACTGACGTGTTGTACTTTGAGAAAATAAAATATTATATTTGTTTGAGATATTTCCGACTTATTTTTACAGTGGTAATTATTACTGAACCAAACTTTTGGTATTTTCAGAGTATCGTACATCTCTAAATACTGGCAAGTGTACCAAGAAACTCGTACGTTCAGTCGTTAAATAACTCGTGAGCCAACTGTACAGACGTGTCATCCGCTAAACATAATTATAGTAATAAACATATAGCGTCGTAGATTGTGCTCGCAGCGTCTGTATATTTTAGATATTTGTTAATAAAACTCTCGCATTAGGTGATGGAGTGGTAAATTTATATGTACACTATAGGTAACAAAGAGCTATTTCTTATGCAAGATCGCAGCGCACGGCGGTCGGCAGCCAATGAACATGTTTGTTTACAATTTGCTTTGTTTATCCTAAAACTCGGGTAAGCGTGAACGGAGAATAGCAGTGAAGCCCAGGGATGATGTCTGGATATAAGATGTTATTCCCCAAACATTTAAGGGGACCCGTAAAAATTCAAAATTTTATATTTGTGCCAAACACTGTTCAACTTTTGCACATCAGACAACATGTCATTTCCCCAAATACAAAAAATTTAGGTCCCATAGTTTTTGCATAATCACTCATCAAAGTCTCAAAATGGCCATTGCGGTGTAGCCAAAATAAAAAAAAAATTATTTAACGGATAAATTCAAAATTACAGGAACTGATAGTTAGTGTATCAATGCACTTTACGACATGGTTGACAAAAGTTAGTTTTGAAAATTTCAGTAGTAGCCAAAAGTCAAAGTTATGCAAAAATTTACCCATTTTCATCAATTTTTTAAAAATACAAAAAGTTATCGCTTTGTGTTCACAAAAGTGTCCTGAAGTAGCTCACATCATTAAGAATCAATATGAATTATCTTGTTTCTGTAAGTTAATTATTTTTTATTATTTTGGCTACACCGCAACTGCCATTTTGTGATTTTGATAGGTCATAATGCTAAAACTATTGGATATAATTTTTTTTTTATTTGGGGAAATGACATGTTATCTGATGTGTATACGTTGAACAGTGTTTGGCACAAATATAAAATTTTGAATTTTTACGGGTCCAACGTCCTTAAGAACATGTCCTTGGCTAATAATTCATCTGGATAACGAAATAACATTTTTCTTTGAGGGTAAAAAAAATTACCTTCGCGTTACAATTATTTTAAAAGAAACACGGAATTGATTGGAATTACCTTAATGAAGACCAGCCATAACAGGGTTTCAATATACAAAGTATAATAACTATTTTATTGCTCAAAGTGACTCATTCACAGGACCGTTATATGTACAGCCCCTGATTTTCTTGAAAATAAATTTTTACTAACGTGTTTAAATGCCTTACGTGCACATCTGCAGCCTTACATCGTGGTAATTGGCAGCGCATCTTTGTGAAGATATCTGTCATTTGACGGTGTCAATCACAATAATTACTGTGACAGCATTCGTCTGTGATTTGTGGATATAACTGCAAGACACTAAGAGTTAAAATACATCCAATCACTGACCACGAAGCATAAATGCAGATGTGCACGCAACGTTGAAATAAGTCAGTGAAATATTTATTTCACGAGAAATCAGGAGCTATATTATTAGACACAAATGAAAGATAACCTTCAGAAAGCATTACTACCCACAGCGAGGAACAAAGATCAATATTTAAGGTCATGTTCTCACTTTCTATTATTTTTAACGACATTGATATTTTTATGCCTAAACAAGAGCAGACATGAAAAATCTGCCTGGCAGTTTTATAAATCATCTTCTCCAAGTTGGCTGATTTTTTTCACGGCTGTACGTAACCATGGTTTTGGCTAATTATGTAATAAACATAATTATGGTTAATTGACTTTTTAGTCGACACCGTACAATTTCTATCTATGAAAAAAATAACCTATCACGGCAAATAAAAACCATTTTAAACAAAACTGCTAGACAGTATTTTTGATACCCGCTTTCGTTTAAGTTTAAAAAAATAATTACCACAAGTACAGTATAAACTAAAGAGCATAACCTTAAGGGGGCCGCCTACCCCACGCTTCAAATGCGTTGCAGCGTGTTCGTAAACAGTTTTTTTCTACAAAAATATTCCACGTGTGCCCATTCTGCCAACGTACGAAAATAAAACCAACTTCAGACTAGGTCGGAACCCCACTGTTAAGACGCCATGCTAATTAAAAACACTGTTTCTAAGCCCTCCAACATGGCTAAAAACGGCCTCTTCAGACTTTCGTACTTCAAAATGTACTAACCGGATGTATGCGAAACTCAGATTGCGACCTGCATTGTACTTAGCTGCAGACTTTCCATCAATACAATTATATGGTCACCGCTTAATGTCCTGTAGTAAAAACCGTTCGGCGGGAACCTTGCACACTAGTTCAGCGCTTGGCTCGTTGAGGCGACGCGGCATTTGATGCCTCTCACGCGCGGATAGGCGGTGCCCTTAACCCAGACGCGCTGCATGAACCCGGAACTTCCGCGCAAATTAATTCGCTGGAGTAGCCAGCCTGCTGTAATCTTAAGCTCCTCTTACACCCGTCGACAGTTTGTGAAGTGCTGCTGGCGTGCTCGAGTAGGATGGATGTTTCCTAACAAGCCGGCCGAAAGCATTGCGGCTAGGGGCTGTTGTAGGAGGAGGCGGGGGTGTGAGGTCAAGGGCCGGTGCGTGAATCTACACAGGGTCGTCGGTGTGATACATTAGCGCACTGCGTGTAGCTCCGAGTATCTGATAGCACGCGGCCCATCCGAGCTTCTCAGCTTGGGGCGAAGACGGAGCTAAGTGCTGCCAACTAACACTGGGCGCCGGCATGGAATCATTTATTTTCCCAAATACTATTTAGTTTGTAAATAGTACCTCAGATGACGTTGTAATCAGATATATAGTAGAAGTTTAACAGTACTTGGAATTTAACAATAGGTAAGGTTTATGGACAACTTGAAGTACACGTCCCCTGACGTCACCGCAGGGGAAAAGTACTGTGGGAAACAAAGCTTGTTTACAAACATGCTGATTTGTTAGTTGGTAATTGCAGAAAGCAAAAATGTTGCGCAGTCATAGATGTGCACGCAAGGGTAAAAAATATTAATTTCAATTTCATTGTTAAGATAGGCAAATACATAAGGTTAATGTTTACCTGAATCAACAGAAAATTTCTAACAAATAATCAATTTTCTTGACGTACTTCTCATCCGGGACATTTGACGCCAAACAGCTAAATTGAGGTTATGTTCGGCTGCGGTATCCATGGAGATAGGAATTGTATCCCACACCTGACTGAAGCTCCGCCTCTTTTCAAGTCGACAATTGACGTCTCGTCGACAGCAAGGTTATTAAAGTGCGTGAGAGATTTTGGTCAGCCCTTAACATCAAGGTCTTTAGCACTGGTGTGGGGTGACATGAGGTGGGTATGGAGCAGCGCCGGAATGAAAGAGCGGGGAAACGGGAGATCCCAGAGGAAACCCGCCGACCAGCGGCATCGTCCGGCACGATTCCCACAATCCGGGGACCGACTCCGCCGAGAACGAACCCGGATCGCCTAGGTGGAAGGCGAATGGTCTGACCATTCGGCCACCACGGTGACACACAACTTGGTATAATGACAGGAGCTGGGAGAAGAATCGGCCATGACCCTCTTTGAGGAACCGTACCAGCATTCGCCTGGGGCACAGCCGTAGAACAGGTCTGGAAACTCGCCTGGAAACTTGACCCCCTTGTTGTTTGACTGCAGTTCACAAGTTACCGAGAATATTGTGTTTTATTGGCGCTGCAGTTAGGGCGGTCGGACTCAAACTCCGCGCACTTCCTTCTCACTAAGATAAACAATTTTTATCAATACGTATTTTTTTATAAATTAATGAAGTACTTCCTTAGCTCACAAATTTAAGAAAAGACTCCAGCAATCTTTATTTACTTTATAAATTTAACAATGAAAAAATGTGGGCGGAGTTTGTGTCTGACCGCCCGTATTACAGCGCCAAAAAGTACGACATTCTCGGTAACTTGACGAACTACAGCAAAACAACAAGAGGGTCAAGCAAAATACATTGGTAGATAGGCGAGTTTCCAGACCTGTACTTCTACGACCGTGGCCTGGGGCGATTTCTTGAACCATGGTAAACCGGATAGCCGGAGCCGGGATTCGAACCCGGGTCCTACGAGCTCAACGTATTACCGTTACGCCACTTAGTTCGGTTTAGCAATTAGTAAATATATACCTGTGTAAATAAACTCATTTACAGCAAATAAAGTCATGAGGTAATAAAAGAACTGGTGAAAATAATAAAAATTTACATTTGTCTACATACTAAATAAATAAAAAATTAATAACGGTTTTCACTGGTGAAGTTAAACATTATAAATATACCTCGTGGCATTTTTTCTGGCTGTAATATTTACCAACGGTGACATAAATGTTTTAAAATATTTGCTAGAACTCTCGTGTGAATTTTTACAAGTTCTTGTACTAATAGTCGCCGACTTTTCAAAATTAACATTTTTTGTTTACACCCTTTTTCTATAAACTTTTTGGGAAGTCTATGCTACTATACAATCCTTAACTTTTAAATGAAAATTTTGTATTATTATCGTTATACATTTCATTTTCTTCCTATTTCCTGTGTTTAATATAGTAATTTATTTTAATTGCTGTGTCCGTTGCCAACGTAATATGGAAAACAACAACAAAAATGACAAATATCTAAGTCGCCCGAACAACAAACGCAGTGATTATCGTTTGTCTACATTTTTGTATATTTGTAATTTCAAATATTTTCCTCCACATTTTGTTCTGAAAACTTTATTTATATTAGCTGTCGGCTAGTTGGGAGGTGTCCAATTTGTTGTTTTTTATTTGATAGTCTTACCTGTTTGTTGTTTCGTTAATATGTTTACCTTACGTAACATTTCTAACTGATAAAACTCCGACAAATTGTTATGACATTTTATTTGAAAGGTATCCGCAACGTTATGGACATGTTTGTTGTTGACATAATTATTTAGTTTTAATATTTGGGGTTTTTTTAGTTAGAGTGTTCGGGTAAATTAAAAATGGGAATAGATCTTTAGAACAAGCAACGAATTTATAATTTCACTCCCAACAATTACTGTACGTAAGTATGATTTATTTGATTAGTTCATAGAGAATTGATAGTAATAGTGAACTAGACAAAGACATCCAAAAATGAAAAACAATTTAGCAGGGTAAAAGAAATTTAAATCTTATTTCTATTTTGCAGTAATACCGGCAGCAGTCTATTTACGAGCTTATAAATGTGCTCAGTCTTCCTACATATTCCTGGAATGTAAGAATTAAACTAAACGAAATTCCAAACAATAAATGCTATGTATCACGTAGTTATTATGAACTTTTCTTGTTAACACGTGTTTTAATGCAGCTAGATCTGGTTAAATTTATTTGCCATTGAAATTACGTTTCTTTGTCTATGTATGTGTATTGGACAGGGTGAACCAAAAAGGGGGGAAGGGGGGAAGAAGAATTGCCACAATTAAATCAGTGCGTTGTGGAATAGACAACTAATTTCGTACGGAGTTAAAATCAGGGCCATGAAGATAAGCTGTTAAGGTTTCTTGATAAACGGTAGTCAATTATCAGAAGAAATTGCACTAAATAATTTATTTTTTTTTTTAATAGAAATACATGTCACTAACTATGTACGAACTTTGATAAGTATGAAAAACGTTAATATTTATTATTTAATTTTTGGTTTATCATGTTTACGATTATTACGTATAAGAAATCTCGACCATAAAAATAAGTTGCACATTTCTCAGCAAAACTGCATAAAACATTTTTTTATACTGAATAACTTCAGGATTAACTTGCAATTGAGAATTCGGCTGTATTTTCTGCAGGCATTGTTATGAGCTAGTCGGCAGGCGAATTCTTAGAGAGGAAGTTCTGTCCACACATACTAAGTACTATACACACTAGTTATGCGAGTTGTCAGTAACCTACAGTGGCAGACATTTACGTGTTCACATAAAATTTTCTCGCCAAAAGAACTAAGGCTACTTGTAACTAGAATTCAACATCATAAATCACTTCAGTACACTGACCGTGGTAAATATTATTTAATATTTCCGTCAGTTAAAACACAAAAATAAATGATTTAACATAACAAAATCTACATTTTTTATGAGGACGTATTAAAAATTGTTTTTTTATGCTTCTGAGGCAATGTTACTTATTTCCTTAGCCAAAATCGACTTGTAATTTTTATTTTGACACGAAAACCAGTAGAAATATATCTTGTTCTTAAAAACAATGTTTTCTGTGTTCATAAATTGAATAGCGTTCTAAATAACTAAAACAGCAAGTATTTGTTCTTACTATCCCCATTTTTTATTTGTTTGCCATCGTAGGATTAAAATGGCTGGAGATTTATGTTTAGACACTGGAGGATAACGGAGACGGGAAGAAAATATTGGTAGAGTTCAGCTGAGTTAACAGTTAGTTGTGCGGCTCTAAAACCTTCTTCCTTCTGAACGCATTTTTCACTCGTTGGTCGACAGGCAGCGCTCAGCGATATTTCCTAAAGTGGACTCTGTTGCCGGTGTCTCCCTATTGGCTGTTCATTTCCGTTCATACGTTCTGCGCATCAGTTCTACGCAGACCTACTTTCCCCTATTTTCTCCGTACTCTGTGACAATCGGTTTGGATTAGTTTACGTTTCTATCTAAATTTATTAAAATCAATTTAAAACATTGAAAGGTTATGCTAGGTTAAAAACACGACTATAACAAATAAAAATACGTTGTTGCCCCGTGATTCGCGTATGCGCAGAACGATGTGCGCGCCGTTCAAACCAGCTAATAAGGAAAGAGTTGCAGGGGTCCGCAACATACGTATATTTCCCCTCAACTTCCGAAATGTACGCTCACTGATGCCAACCGATGTACCGTGAAATGTGATTCACATTGTTTCTTAGATATTTAATGATGTCCAATAAGTGAACATATGTCCTAACTTAACGTGTATTTGGAGTGGTTGACGGAGAACTATCATGTTTCACTGTGACTGTACCTCGCGAGCTGGTACAGTGCGGTTATATTAACCAATATGCTTGGGTCATGTAAGTTTTCTCAGTCACGTGACCAAGTTTGCTCGATCGGTAAGGGTAGAGAGTCTTGTGATCTTCTTCTATCTCGGTTTTTTATACTCGTAACTTATTGGATGCTTTAAATCTCTACTCGGGTTAGTTTATGAACGACTCGATCAAAAATAGTGCCTTACCCAGGCTAACCTAGTGATTAGGGTCATAATGTACCCGCTTATATTGGTAGAATACTGCAGAACTAGTTTATATGTTATTTCGATTATACTGCTGTAGTTTCAAACATGTTTGTCTTTTGTCTTCGAGAAGGTAAACGACGACAAATATAATATTAAAATGATCGCCGTCCACCGCAGCATAAAGAACGAGACGTGCAGCCGCGGTGTTTTTCAATTGTATAGCATTTTCTTTTGTGATCAATCGAATTAGCCACTTTGAAATTGTTATAGCTAAAAATAAGATACTTTAATTATGCTGATTAACAGTTTAGACGCCCTACTTGCGGCTAAATATCAAGTATTGTTTTATTAATAAAAACTGTAATTTTACTGTCGATTTTCTGGGTAGGGTTACTTCCACTATAGAAAATTTAAAGAGTTTAAGGACAAACTGAAAAAAAAAAAAAAAAAAAAAAAAAAAAAAAAAAAAAAAAAAAAAAAAAAAAAAAAAAAAAAAAAAAAAAAAAAAAAAAAAAAAAAAAAAAAACGTACACTTCTATTACCTATTGTCACAACAAAAATTAACTCATTCTGTTCAGTAGGCTACGGACTAGTCCAAAATCTTACTCGTAAATACCAGTGCCCAACACTGTAAAAAAATTGAGATAAATTAACTGTACATGTAATGGAAGCTAATTACCTCTACAAGTGAGGGAAAATTATTCAATACGTGTCAAGGAAAGTTACTCAACTGGTAATGTAATTTTTCATTACATATTTTCGCAAGCCCTCTACGGCAATTTAACATAACGCGCGAGCGAATCTTCCGAGTGGTTTGTGTGGCGAATACACTACCTTGCGAAAATTTCCACACATATTCGGATATCAGAGCTCACTCTCAAGGTTGGGGAATATTAGCATACATATGATGAGCAACGTTACTAACATTTTTTACAGTGCAGTATCGGGTAGAGCGGAGTAGAAACCACCTAGTAGCCAAGAACAACTGGAAGTATGACCTAGGAACTGGCCCTTGCCTGGAACCGGGGGTGAAAAATTGTTAGTCGATACGAGAATCATCCCGCTGTGGTAGCCATTACTTCATTCTCTTCCATTATCTGGTCGTTCGAGTTTGTTTCCTCGGACGTATAGTGGCCGCTTGCTTCCTCAATCATTCCTCCCCCTCCCTCCCCCAGAACATTTACAAGGGGATGTGAAATCGACAAGTATGATGGACGTTGTTGTAGGATCAACGTTGGTTGTTGTAATATAGCTGTCATTAGACGACAACAGCATCATTTGAAGGGATTATAAAATCGTTAGAAAAAGTAATTTGTAGTAGAAAGTAGCTACCCGGTCGCAATGTTCACGATACGTACGTAAAAACGACTGGGATATCGCTAAGATCGCCGAATGAAGGATTTTGAACAAGCCCGATTACAAATCAAAGCTTTGTGGAACAGTCTATCGGTATCGTAATGTGTTCACTAACGTTTAAACTAGGTATCTAATCATTTTCTGGCTCTAATTTCCTTTAACAAGACGCGTGCGTGGTTTTTTGCTTATTTTCTGGTTAGCACTGAAGTATTTACTTATGAAAATTGAGTAGAGGTCTACGTGTAGGCAATAAGATATAGTGGAATGTTTAGTGTAACCTATTCGCATGTGTGTGTCTAGGCTAATTTATTAAAGAGGAATATATTTACTTCAACTTCTTCTCCTGATTTTTACGTACGAGTTTTAACATCCGTGCTTATGCGAAGGTGTTTGCAGAGTTTGTCTGTTGATCAAGCTTTCGCACGATGTTTTTTCTGGTAGCCTGCAAACTCTCAATTTGCTCTTCTATACAACTCCGTGTTATTAGATGTGGTGTATTTGAATAGGTTGTGGAACATAAATTAACGCAATTAAAGAGTGTGTAGAGATTCACAGGATGTTGGATTGTGACACAGAAAGGTCTAAAACAGCGTCAATCCTTGACCACTGATTTCGCAACCTCATTTGCCAGAGCGACGCTTTCCTATAACTTAACCTCTTGCACCGGAGTAAAATGTAGGAAACCACGGTGTCAAAATATTTACTCTAAAATACATCATATTTGAAAATTTAAGCACGCGAAGTTGTCAAAACTATTATTATTTTTAGTCCTTCCTCCCTCCCTCCTCCCCCCCCCCCCAAACTCCTGCACACTTACGACTTATGCCGCTTTTATTTATTGACATGCAAAGTCAGAACAGTTCATAGAAGTGGTTTAGCGTTAATGTGGTCTATGCCATTGACGCTGCTATGTGACAAGACTTAACCTTGTTAAAGGTGGAGTGTGGAGATGTTTGGTCAGTGCTTGAGGGTGTTAACGTGGTAAAAATTCATATTTTTATATTTGCATGACATTGAGCCTATATTTCCAAATTGTAAAAATCTTTATCTCTCATAGTTTTCGCACAGTGACATGCCAAAACCAGAATGTACAAGTTACGGGAACATAGGCATTAAAATACACTGAAATTAGATATTATGGGCCGTATGTCAAAATATTTAAAAACACTCACTAAAATACTATTGCTTTTTTTAAATCGCCACAAATAAAGTCAATTTGTATAACGTTCAAATTTTTTAAAAGTACAAAAGAATTTCATTTCGTGTTTTAAAATCATCAGAAATTCTTTCTTTGAAACCGAAAAAAGGTAAGGTGTAAACGGCACTGTGTTAATCTCATAGGTTAAATTATACGCCTTCTATCAAGGAAAATATTTTATTCCTATTGTTTTCAGACTATTTTCATTAAAGGAAAAATAGAAAAAAGCAAATTGCTAGAAAATAGATATGACATTGCCAGTGCAGCTCAGACGTTTAAAATGGAAAATGTTACACGAAAGGAAATTGCTGATGCTGGAGAAAAATTTTTCTTGGCTTATATAGCGCACATGAACAAACCAAGTTACTAAAAAAATGTCGGCATAGTTATAATTTTGTTTTAAGAAAGGTGTTGTAGATGAAAAAAACTATTATCAGCACGTGCGTTTTTGTAACAGCTTAGAGTGATAAGTGTACACTGCTTCGTATAACGCCAGTAAAATATGACAGCTTCTTTTGGGCAGTAACTGTTAAGGGGAACTGATCCCTATCCTGTAAATGCATTCGCTTTTTCTCGATAACTTTATTTTCAGTATATTTATGAACATTTTTGAAACGACAGGGCATAGATAACAACTCCTTCAATTTTCTGATACCTTTGTAATTTTGTAACGGAAAACAACTTACATGAAAAAAAGTGTTTCATTTATGGGAGCGACTGTAGTCGACATAAAAAAAACCACGCACAATTGATTACAAAAATGAAAGAAACTATAAACTATGCCATGTCAAAGCGAAAAACGGAAACAACCCCTCAATTCCTTGATTTATCATAAAAGCCATAAATACAAACTGAAACGTTATGTTTTATCGTGGTTGTCACGATTAAAAAATAACAGTTACTACATGAATGGCGAATTTAAAATCTCAGGTTAATTTTACGACTATAAATGTCGAACAAGCTGTATTATTGTGGACATACGCCCAGAAACGACATAATATTGCAATGGCGTATGTCCATAATAATACAGCTTGTCATTCTGTCCCATTGCATGAAACATTCAAATACATTAAAAATGTCTACACTGCACCATACGACCTATTCAAATCATCGAAAGCAAACTTCCTCATATCAGGATAAAATACTGTACATCCACGTAACAAATTGTTGCAACTAGACTTACTAACGCTAGAGGGTCCATGCAAATACAAATGTTTTTCTTATGAGTCTATCCACGACGCACCTAATCATTATGCCAAATAACCATTGTTGAAAATAAATTTTGTGTACAAATTTTTCTGTGTAGTTATTTATTTGGGTATTCTGGTGGGAATATATCTTTCGTTTATCACAATAATACTACTGTGTGAAGACGCGTTCAAAGTTTGTATACAGTATATTATTAAGGATCTTATTGTAGCCCTGGAGATAAGCCCGGAAGCGGAAGTATTAACAGTTAGTCAAATTTTTACTGAAGTTATAGGAAACACAGTAGCACCAACTCTGACCCAGAAGAGGACTTGTCAGGCGCCGAAGCTGGGAAAACGAGAGTTGGGTCCATTAGCACTTGAGCGAAGTGCCGCGTTTGCCTCCATCCCTCGTGGCGTCCCCTTCGTCGTAGACAATGTGCATAATGGGAGGGGGAGGCACGGCAACGATTCACCTCCCCCCCCCCCTCATGACTGCTAGCAGGAATCTGTTAACGCCCTCGCAGGCGACAATAACAAACCATTCTTCGTCCACCTGGCGACTGTAGGTGCTCGAGAGGGAGAGGGGTAAGGGTGAATGTCTGGCTAGCCAGGTTCCAGGGGGTGCAGGGGGTCGAAAGGGTCCCGAGGGGGTAGTTTTTTGAGGGCAATTAATGTGCCATCACCTCGCCGCCCCATACCTTCCTCGTGCCTCTCATTACCGGGCTATTGTTTCAAGTAACATGATAAACAGCGTACGCGTCGACACTGCCTGCCCGGACAGTTTATATGCGCCTAATTGCCTCGTTACTGTACGACGAACAGCTGCCTGCCCCTCCCGGCATTCCCACCCCCACCCCTTTCCCCCACCCTATTCCACTCTCCCCCCTCCGCCCAGCCAAGCAATTAGATTAAAACGCTTTAATCACGGCGCTATTGTTTGGAAAATTGCGCGCGGGATTCAATTTTGAGACACGTTGCGACGGTGTTTACGTGATTTTGCTGTGAAAGTTCGTGAAAAATGTTTGTTTAGGAATTTTATTCCTGAATAAGAGTGATATGGTGGAGTGGTAGGGGAATCCGTAACATCTGCAAATTTCGGATTGAAATATTAAAAACTGCGATTTCGTTACGTGTAATGCGTAGGTCACCTAGCACAAGAAACATAAAACATCACAAATCGTTATTTGCATTTCCGACCCTGGGTTAAGTAGGCTGTTTGGGGACAAATAATTTGGCCTAAAAGAGGTTTAGGCCAAGTGACTTACGTGCTAAGAGTTAACGGCTAAATACTTTGTACACCAAACAACACTTAGGTCAAATGCTCTCTCAGCTGCTTGTAGAACCAAAGAACCGAATACTACAAATCTGTACCTCAGTGACACTATGTCACAAAAATCACATTTTTCAGGAGAGCAGTTTGAAGAGTGAGATTCACTATGATTCACTAGTGCATCCAGCTGTTTAGTGCCCGAAAACAAACGTTTTTGACACAACACAGACTTTGTTTTGCAACTACAAAGTATTTAAAACCGTGGCCATGTTTACGGTAAAAAGTGCATTTTGACAAAATGTGGACATAGTGTCTTATGCCTCCGAGGTACAGAAATATAGAGCCTGAATTATCGTCCTCAATTGGATTTTAAATGGAACAGTTTGGTGAATCCTTCAGAGCAAAATGAAGGGGCATTCTCGGCCCTGTGCCGAAGGACGTATTAAGCCTAACTTGTTGCATGGACGGAACTCACTGAAAAGTGGGCAATGTGAAGCGCAGTCGCTGACGGTGACTAGAAGAACAGATAATAACGAAGTAGTCTTGGATGAATTCACTTCTTTCTAAAACATCTTGACGACACCGCATGTAGTTTACTTCAACAACACTCCATATTAATTTTCTACAAATATTTTTGTTCATTCAAATGAACTTTCTCTATTCAATTTAGCTGAATATGCAAACATTCACTATACGTTGTAAATTATTGCAGCGAAACTCTCCTGAAATTCCACAATCACAATGTTCGAAATATATTTTACCCATGAAATACGTAATAGATTTTAAAAATATGTTTGTCTTGAAATAAAATCCTCCTGGATGGCGTTGCAAGCGTAAGTCGGAAAATTGTATTTTTTTACTACTAATATTTTTATAATCTGACTCTGTACTGTACATTTGTAAGCGTAAACCTAGTAATTACAAGGAAGGTCAAAATGTTAAACTTTTGTAGTTTGTACAGAACAGCAATTAGCTGGTTTATGCATAGGTATGCTTTCAACAGTCACCTAATAAAAGTGTCATAAAACATTGTTAATAAACACACAGTAGCTGCAGTTCTGGAATTAGTAACACTTTTAATCAATCTTATATATAAAAATCTATGTGTGTATGTATGTTCCCTATGGACTCCAAAAAGTTGGAGTTACTGTGATGACATTTTCAGGCAATCTTCAGTATATCCCAGCGGGTGATCCTGTGAAGTATGATGGCAGCAATCAGATCCACAATTTTTATTTATTTTTTTGCTTTTTGCCAATTTTGTGTCATATGTCCCTACGAATTAATTAATAATAAGAAATAACAAATAAATTAATAAAGTTGGATAGAGACTTGGAAGTGTGCGCCATTTCATTGTATAGACTTCAATTCTGTGCTATGGATAGTGCTATCCTGGTCGCTACTAATATATGTTTGTAAAAATTTAACTATTGTCGCTTTATGTTCATTACAGCATTAATTAATTCACATACTAATAAGCCCGGATTTGTTTTACTCCCTACAATTCCAAGCGACATAATTATACGTCTTTCATAATCCTAGTGACAGAAGTCGTAACTGCAAAGTATATTCTCCTAGTTTGAAAAGGGAGTCGTCAACAGACTATATTTCGTCAGTTATTTAAAAACCACCGTCGTGTGCTCATTGAAATTGATTTACCCCAACGAAATCGTACAGAAATTTACTCTGATTGTAAGTTGTCAGTTATTTTAGGAACTGGCCAAGCGAACTGCCACAACGGTAACCATAGTTTCAGAAAATCGCTTTGGGTGATTGATGTGATAGTATTTTCACATGGACCATGGCCGGTTCTCTCTCCCAGTTCCTGTCCTTGATAATATTATTTGTAACCGTCTCTAAAGACCTCACAGTCGACGAGACTTAGAAACCCATTAAAAATAAAGATTTAAAAAAAATTGTTGCTTGGCTTAAATTCTAATATAGTTGTTTATAAATTGTGATCTTGAGGAAATAAAATAATTTTGACCACCAGAATTGTACCTTAATATAAGGGGCTGAGATACGTAGTGGTGTAAGTCACAAATATTAATAGCGTCATTTTTATTCGTACTAAATACATTTTCCAAAATAATTGTCTGTAACAAAGATTTCCCTCTTAACTGATGTTCTGAATACCATTTGAATATTGCAAGAATGTATTGAATTTTGGATGTGATTACAAACTATTGTTTACGAGAAAACTGTTTTCATTAACTTACGCCGCTATAAATCTAATCCCTTAAAATTATTATCTGCTCGTTTGTTGGCAATCATTTCAGACACTTTTCTTCCTGCTTGTGATAGTAGGGATATTTGATTTCGCTTGAATATACACACACGCACCAATGCGTCTCGTCTTACGTCCACAACGGAAACTCTGCGTCATGCTAAGTAAAAGGATGTTTATGGATAAGGACAGGAAAATGTTGTGAATTCAATGACCCGCATGCTATAATCCGTTGGCCTACGCATATTCAAGACCCGTCTATTCGTTCATTGTCTGCTGTTCCGCTGAGTAGCAACTAGTGGGCAAATTCTAGCATGCACTGAGAGAAACAATTGGTTGATTCAACCAAATATCTTTTTATATATGTGTAACCAACGATGTAATGTTGTTTTAAACAAATATTTAGTTGACAGCCATTTTTTCTTAGATCAACGCAGCAGTCTTGTTATTTCATAATTTTATTTAGTTTAAATAACTAAACTAGATGTTGAAACAATAATTCAACATTGTCGATTTAACAAAATCTGGCGTTCAACTTAATATCTGTTTGAATCAACACTACATCGTTGGTTGGACATATGCAAACAAATGTTTGGTTAACTCAACAAATCCTTTTTCTCAGCATGCTGATCATTGAATTCGCGAAATTTTCCTGTCGCTGTTTATTGGTAGAGACCTGAAAAATTCGCGTTTTCTTTTGGGCCCAAGCTAGAATTCAAACAACTGTAAGCTTTGTGTCACTTTCGTAATTCGCTTTTGACTTATTTGACACATCCTGGAAGTCTCTGAGCCAACAATACAAATTTACATAATACAAACCTGTATCACTGTAACAACAAGCAGCTAATGATCATCTGCTGTCTGCTTCAGTTAAGGGCGAGGTTCACCTCAGTTTTCAACGTCTTTTTTTATTTTTATATTTGTACCAGATATTTTTTTCTCATTTAAGACATACATTGTGATTAAATCTTCATCTTAGGAAATTTGTGTACCTCTCATAGTTTTTGCGTAATGAGTCGAAAACGCCAAAATTGGCACTTTATGGTTTTATGTACGCCACTAAAACCAACTGACATACCAAACAAAAAAATCACAGTATGTAACAATGATGTACGCTATGACTTTAAATATAAAAAATATATATTATATTTATTATTTAATAAAAAATGATAAATTTCAAAATGACAATTTAAAAGTTTCAAAAATTTTTTTAAAAATACTGACATGTAAAATTTTTTTTCGTTTTTATATATGTCAAGTCATAGCCAATAAGAGGAAGATTTAATCACAAATTATGTCTAAAATAAAAAATATATATCTGGTACAAATATAAAAATAAAAAAAAACGTGGAAAACTGAGGTAAATCGCGCCCTTAACAAATATTATAGCAGGCTAACCTACAGGTTAGAGAACACGTGAATTTTTTCTGTCTCTATTTATAAGCATCAGCGTCTTGGGGACTCTACCCATAAATCACAGACTTGTTTTGGCGCATTTACGGCTCATGGGTGGCACAGTCAAATGGGACATATCGCTGCACAATGATACTCTGCCAATAAGCACAAACATCTTTCCGCGAAAACCAAGTGTCCCTATCTATTAAACGAAATGTTTAAGAAACTCAGGAATGTAATAACGTAAATATTCGCAACATCTCCACGGTTCATTACGTCGTCCCTTCTGTACAGAAAAACAACGTACGATTTATTAAGTTTGATTTTATTATTATGACCTTGTCCGCACTCAAACGTTACGAGGGTCTGCTTAATGAAATTCCTTATTTAATTAACGCACTGCGACCGAACGCAAGCTCCCGGGGATTTTTTTCCCCTTGTCGCTCGTGCGAACCTCCAAAAAAGCGCAGAGCTAAAAACTCTTCGGACGATACAAACATTTCACCCCGAAGTCGGGGCGTTATGCAGGGTCGCGTTCGGGAAGTTAGTTTTAGCGAGACGGGGGCTCCTTAATTACGAGACGCGCTCTCGGAGGGGTGAACTGTGAGGCAATTTCGTCGGCGTGGACCTGCAAGGGGGTGGGGCAGGGGAGGGTGGCTAATTGCCGTTGCGAAGGGGGTTGAGGGTACTTAGGCGCTTCTCGCCCCACGTCGCCGGGAAAGCAATACGCTACCGAGATTTACACTGATAGCTATCGCACCTCCCACCAGAAACCCCCTGCACACTTCAACCCTCTCCGGCGCCGTCCGAAAACCACCCCCGAACCCTACCCCACCTCCCTGGAAATGAAACGTTACAAGGAAAACATGATGACGCCATAAGTCTGCCGCGAGAGATGGGGTGGGAGGAGGAATGTAGGGGGTAAAAAGGGATGGCGAGCTGGAAGGGATGACTGTAAACATTGGCGTACAGGGGAAAGATGGGGGGCGGTTACAGACAGTTTGGGTTTGAAAGGGGGAGAAGTAAAGGAAGTCCCCAGACAGGAATTAGTCGAAATTAACATCGTCGGCTCTCCTTTCTCTCGGACGAACTGGACTTCACGGGAGAGCAACTATTAAGGTGGCCGTATACCCAGGCCGCCGAGCGATGTGCACAGCTTCGGCCATTACCAGATTATTCGAAAACTACTCATCGAATTTAAGTGATGTCTGATTAAGGATAGCATTCAAAGAATGTTACACGTGTGTACAACCACATTAAGTCCACAACTTCTCATTAAGGGCTTGGGCCCGAGTTCCTTGGCTTTCGAGAGAATTATTTTTTAAAATGCATACGAGAGTTGATATCGTAAAATTGTTTCGTAACTTTGTTGCAAATTTGTTTTACTATGTAATGCAATTTTTCGAGACAAACTGTATGAGGAGTATAGCTAATTTAATAATTAAAAGGAAATTTCGTTAATTAAGTAATTAGAAACTATTTAGCAGTCTTCTGACTCGACAAAATTAGAGTAGGCAGCTTAAATCAATCATAACAAAGTTACGAAGCGATTTTACGACATCGGCTCCCACTTATGTTTTAAAAAATAGTTGTCGTTAAATGCGAAGAAACTCGGGCCCATGTCCTTAAGGTGCCTCCCTAGATAAGCTGCGTTTGTGTGTGTGAGACAGGAGCTGTAAGGTTGCCACCAACCGTCGTGTGTAATACATTATCGCCTCTCCGCGCAGGCCCCTCAGATGGCGTACAGTGGTTTACTATTATCATTTTCCCTATGGTATTTTAAGCGGTGACCAAATTATTTTATTTGTGGGCAGCGTAATTCAAAGTCTAACGCTTGATTCTATAGTTGTGTTTTTCGAACTCGATTGTTATTTTTCAATATACATGTATATGACAGTCTGGAAAACCCATTTTTCGCCATTTTCAGGGCCCCTAAAATAATATTTTTAATGAACGTGCTGAATTTTAAAACTATAGCGACTTAGTTTGAAGTGTGTGTTCTTTTCGTAGATAAACAGATATAACGCGCTTTAAATAGTTTCGTCAAAAAAAATAATAGCCATAACTCGCTGCAACGCATTTGAATCGCAGGTAGGGAGACCTCTTAACGGCCGAAAATGGAGAAAATAGAAGTTTTCGCGATCTTTTTCAAAGGAATGTAAATCTAGGCACAGAATATTCCAAATGGTTTAGGCATGTATAATACAGGTTTGTCTTCAATAATTCGTCATAAAATAATAGGGTCACCCCTGAAAGTCCGTACAGGCGCGTTGTCGGCAAGAAGTTCAGTGACATGCGCCTAGAGGCTAGGTAGAGGCATGATTACAGTGTTGGATCGTCCTTACTGCTTCCGCACTTCCAGGACTCGAACGCGCAAAATACGGTCACCCAGACGGCCATTTTCGGTACATATTTTAAAATAATTTACCCTGATTAAAAGTAAATCATAATTTCATATTTGGCAATGCTCCTATCATTAAAGAATTAAAGAATAAAAATTATTTGTATTTAAAAAAAGTTATTGAACTTTTTAAATTTTTTTTTTAGTTTCAGCATTTTTTAAAATTCAAATAATTTTTATTATTTAATTTTATGAGCATGGCATTGTAGCCTGCAATGTCTTTATCCACTGTGATTTTTTTTAGTTTGGTATATCAGTTTTGGTGTAGTCGTTAAAACGGAAACATGCAAAAATATGACTTTAACAAGCCATTACGCGAAAACTATGGGAGATAAAAAAATTTCATAAGAGCCAAATTTAGTCACATTTTATGTCGAAAATAAGAAATAAAATATCTGGTACAAATAAAAAATAAAAAATAAATGGTGATGAAAATTGTGGTAGACCGGGCCCTTAAGACGCTAGTGAACAGTTGAGAATGTTCTACTACGTGCGCTTACGAAAATTCACTCGCCGGATTAGGGTAGGTTACGTAAGTAGCGTGACCAGGTTTTGTAGCTTACAAGGATTTTATAACCTCTGATTTGCAATTCAAGGTTTTAAAATGGCAGGAATAAGAAAAAACCTTAATGTTTTCTTCATTACAAATATTTTGCTAAATTCTACGTCCACAGTGCACTTTACGTGTATTATAATTAAATATAACATTATTGCACCAATGTAAAAAAACTACCTACGATAGCATGGCCAAAACGCCCTTTCAAATATGCTATTATGAGAGTCATGTAATACGTAAAGTATGCGTAGTTGTTACATGGCAGTGTTTATATAAACAAGCAGTCAGAATATGAAAGTGACCAAAAAATAATATTTAGCAGGGCTGTAAGTGATGTCTTCCCATGTGAATGAACGATGTTATAGGATGTCACGCATATTTATTTTTACACTAAACTGTTAAACTGGTGCCAATTACTTTGTTTATTCAAAGAACAGTGAACAATTATTATAGGTACAGAAATCACCATGCGAGTATTAGAAATGTTTTCCGGTCCTTTAAAATTGCTTTAAAAAAACACTTTTCTGGAATCCTGTATCTTAAATAAAAGAGCATTGTTAGTTTAACGGTGAGTTTTTAGAAGCTTTCTATGTTCTTTATGATAAACTGTAAATGTTCTACGAATAGAGTAACAGCTTCATTGTTTACTGTTCTAAATGACGAGAAAAAAAAGAGTACTACGAAAGCACAACAACGCTTGTAATAGTGCACCGCTCATAAATACCTTTATATTCTTATTGCCTTAAGGCGGACGCCTACCACATGCTTCAAATGAGTTGCAGAGTGTTATTAAAACAGGTTATTTCTACGAAAATATTCCACGTGTGGTCATTGTGCCAACATACGCAAAGAAAACAAACTTCGGACAAGGTCGGAACCTCGTTATTAAGACGCCACGCTCATTAAAATCACTGTTTCTAAGCCCTCCAACATGGCTAAAACGGTCTTTTCAGACTTCCGTACTTCAAAATGTACTAACCCGATGTATGTGAAACTCAGGTTGCGACCTGCACTGAACTCAGTTGCAGACATTCCACCAATAAAATGAAATGGTCACCGCTTAATGTGACATGGTAAAAACCGTTCGGCGGGAAGCTTGCACGCTAGTTCAACGCTTGACTCGTTGAGGCGACGCGGCATTTGATGCGCGCTTCAAGGTCGACCTTACTACTCCGTCGCTTTTGAGCCTCTCACGTGCGGGTAGGCGGTGCCCTTAAGTGTTGCCTCTAGCGGAATAAAAAAATCATCAAGCTGGGAGCACTTCAGGGTACTTTTGCTCTTGATCATTTCTGGTCTGAGAAGAGGTGTAATTTATGCTATATGTATACAAATGTAGAGAAATTTCGAGAGTAGATAATTTCGAGCGTTTGCACCCCTCCCCATGCTTATGAAAACATCCTTATTTGCTTACAGTTTGAGGGCATTAAAAAAACAGCCTAAAAGATTCTGTGGAAATGTGGGCATTTCTGAGATTTACAAGATAATCAGCGGTGGCATACTTGGATACTTCGACTGCAGAATGTTGACAACTCAGAATATTGAATTTGGTGCCATTTGGTGAAGAAGTTTCAAAACATTGTCTAAATGGATAAAACTTAACAAATCGTATTTATTTCTTAATTAAACGGTCCCAAAAACAAATTTTTGTGTCGTACAATGTTACCCTTGCAGTCAAAGTATCCACATTTGACGGTACGTTTGACGGATGCTGAGACACCACTAATTTAATATAACGTGTAATTATTTATCCTTGTCCTCACCAAGGATCTGAGGTGAACAGCACCCTTAAGTGTGTATCCCTCCAGTTGGCAACATTGTCGCGAGCTTCAAAGCAGGACGCTAGAGAATTTCGGGAATATTGTTCTTGTGGGAAGGAGAGAGAACGTATAGTCAGTTTATGGTTAAGGTTTTAAGTTTCTTTCAATATTCATACTAAAAATAACATTTGTAACTGATAAAATACGAACACCGTATTATTTAAGGCACGTGGTAAAATATTTATAAACAAATAATGTAAAAAAAATCTAACAGCCTAAAACCAAAACAATTAGCATGGCCTTATATTATTATTTCACTCTTGTGTATAATATAATTAGTTGAACTAGTGGGCATTGCATGTGATGATATTTTCATACTAGTAAAATTTTTAAGTGTCTGTAGTTGTATTGAGACATGTTAAATTACTGTTTTTGGAAATTATCTACAGTTGAAACTAGAACAAATACAGTACGACAGGAACAGTCTACGTTAGTGTTGTCTGTGCTGTTTCAAAAATAAAAGTGTGTGTTTACATGAGACATTTTTCTGATAGAAGGATTTGTCGTCCTAGAGAATTAAGTCAGCTAGCCGCTGAGGCACATTTGTAATACAAAACAAAATATGCGACGTTTACACTGAGTTGGTTTGATCTTTTCAGCTATGTAATTACCATGCGATTAATAACACTGATTATTCGCTGGAAACATTGACTATCCATGTAGTGTGTTCTTGTTTGGTGGTCATGTTTTGTTGTTGGCATGTTCCAATTTGATTGGACTAGTGAGAATTGTTGTTTACCAACACTGAGAGAAAGAGTTGATTCATTATACTAGATATTTATTTGTTTGGGTGATGTTCGCTTCAGCTAAACAATATTTTGTTGGTAAGACCAAGCTTGGACTCCTCCAAACTATAACTTAATATTTTGTGTAAACAAACAACTTGTTACAACTTGTCAACAAAATAATATTGTTAGTTATAAGTGATGTGCTTTGAACCAAGAATTTTTTTCGATGGACTAAATTATTTTGTTGGCGAAACTAAATCCATCTGGTTGGCTTGCGGAAGATGGCAGAATGGCGTGCGTTAGCGACAAGATGGCGAACGCTGTATACCTCAACTTTAAAAGTATAAGCTTGTGCGACAAGTAGGACGTCTAAACTGTTAATCAGCATTATTAAAGTATCTTAATTTTAGCTATAACAATTTCAAAGTGGTTAATTCGATCGATCACAAAAGAAAATGTTATAAAATTGAAAAACACCGCAGCTGCACGTCTCGTTCATTGTGCTGCGGTGCACGGCAATCTTTGGTAATATTATTTGACGTAGTTTACCTTTTCGCAGACGGAAGACAACATGTTAGAAAATAAAGCAATACAATCGTTATTTAATATTAGGCCCAAATATTCTCAAACAAATAAAATTTTCTATGCTACAGAAGCACTCGTAGCTCAGTTGGTTTTGGGCCTAATATTAAGTCCGGCCACTTGGCTCAGTGGTTAGCGCTCCTGGCTGCTGAGGCAAGGGTCCCGGATTCGATTCCCGTCCGGGGAGGTGACATCTACAACCACTTCCTCGGGTTCAGGACTGTGTGTTTGTGTTCGACTCTTCTGTGTACCAGAAGACAAGTTACAATTACAACGACAACTACACAATACAAAGTTACTGGGGGATGCATTAATTAACCAACTTAAAGGGGGTGGAATGTTTGGTGCAGTGGCGAAGCGTTAGCCTTGCCATTGTACCAAGCATTAAAAAAAATAATATAAATAAATTAAATAAAAAAAAAGTTGGTTAGGTCATGGATATGAAGATAATGGTTCAAATCCCGGCCGAACCATACTTTTATTTTAGGTGTTAAAATTTCAGAATTTTTTTAAGTTATATATATATATATATATATAGAGAGAGAGAGAGAGAGAGAGAAAGAGAGAGAGAGAGAGAGAGAGAGAGAGTTCTTAAAATATTGCATGCGCATTCGATATGTCCAACGTAATATTTTTATGACCAACTAAATATTTGGTACTGCTTACAAAATTCAGCTGTTTGTTTCAAACAAATCTGGGCGACAAAATAATTTGGTACCAGCAAACAAATATTTCGTTGCCCCGATACAAACAAATGATTTAGTTGATTCAAACAAATCTTGTTTACACGAACAAAATTTTTTTCTCACTGCACCACTCAACGGTCGCGGTCGTCTGTTAACCATTTCAACGCATCAAAATCTTGTATTTAAAAATCGGACTTTAGAACTTATGGTGGCTCTTAAAATTTTGCAATTTTTTATGCTATTTTATTTATATGCACAGATAAATATTAATATATCGATAGCCAAGTTCTAAAGAAAACCACTTTAAAAATGGCATCTTTGAGTTTTGCTCACCAACACATAGACACTGTACTCAGTTGAAAAAAAAAACACGTAAATTCACTTATTTTAATAACGTGGCACTTTAGTATGATTGCCAGTAAAGAGCTAGAAATTGTATTTATTTAATTTTTAAGTGTGATAATTTCAGCAATGGCAGAACTAGATGTCTAAATATGTTAAACTAGAGGATAACCATTTTTGTGTGTGATCAGAAACTGTTTAACTGTGCCCTAGCATAAATATTTTATAGGGTATGAAAATGCAGGTATCTAAAAAAAAACCGTTAACACCTCGAATGAGTACAGGTGGCTTGGAGAAACTTTCCTTACATATATTGTTTACCCACGTCTATATATAAAGGATATTTCACTTTGTTTCCCCAGGTTCCAGAGAGGCAAATGAGAATGAAGTGGACAGCGCGAGCAGGTCAGAGGGGTCCGAAAGAAAGAGATGAGAAAGAAGAAGGAACAAAAACTTTTTTTGTTCTGGGGAACGGCGCAAAGTGGATGTTTCCAAAGTAAGAGGAATGAGGACGTGGGACCACAGCCAGAGGTGCTCCTTTGGGAGGCTGCGAAGATCTCTTCCGGTCTCTCGGCCCGTTCACTCAGTTCTTACGTGGCGTTTTGGTCGAGTTCGAGTATTTTGTGTGGGAGATCACAAGTCTGGGTGCATTTTGAAGCAGCTCTTAAGTTTCTCTATGTCAACAGTTTTTCTCATTTATGTTAACTAAAGGGGGAGTGTTAGATAATTTTCTGAATTTTTAAGTTTTTAGACCCATAACATTTATTAAAGTTGTTTCATCAAAATTTTCTCTTTACAAGACATAGGATATATTCTTGATAAACTACTTCTTATAAATAATAATGGAATCTTTTACTAATTTGTCATGCAGAATCATTGCATGGGGATTATAGGTTAACTTTCAAGAATGATTACAAGTCCAATATAAGATGAACTATAACACTATTATGATCTCCGAAATTCATCACGCATATCTTATAAGCATCAACACTGACACATTAACCAGAAATATTTTTAAATAGAAGTTATTGCAGAAAATTATAAATAAAATTTTGCATCAAACTCTATCCCTTAAGGCTGTTCAAGTAGTAAAAAATTTTAATTTTACATTTTCATTAATTAGATTTAGTTTTGTAGACGGTACTTGTGAGTGCAGTTTCTTCTTGAGTAATAATTTTAGCTCACATAGTTTTCTCATAGTGGTGCGGCAAAGCTAAAATTTACATGTTGCGTTGCATGACAATAATGAAAATCAATTGACTTGCTCAAATGAAATAATTCACAGTGAAATACTATCCCATTGGCTACGTAACATTTATTAACTCACAATGTAATACGTTTAATCTTAAAAAAAAAAATAATAAATAAAGGTTAAGTTACAAATTAACCAATTTTTAAAAATACAATAACTGCCCGCTGCGAGTACTTATAATATTATGTTACGTAGCCCACAGCAAATTTTTTCACTGTGAATTATTTCATTTAATTAAGTTAACTGGTTTTCACTACTTGCAAGGTAGCCTAACATGCAAATTTTGACGTTGACGCAGCATTATGAAAAATCTACGGAGCTAAAATTGTTCCGCAAGAGGAACCTGCGTCCCCAAGTATCGTCTACAAACCAAATACTATTTCGTAAAAATATCAAATTTTGGTATTAAACTCACTGGAACACACTTAGCGAAGTGTTTATGGTGATGTGACTCAGATAATTACAATATATTTTATTTATTAAATAAAACATCAGTTACGAAGAAGAGATATGTTAGGAGTTGTCAGCAAACATATGCAAAGGTAGACATTATAATAATAACAATATTGTTATAATATTTATTAGTAGTTGTGGTTGTAGTACTTGTAGTAGTAGTAATAATAGTTGTAGTTGTAGTATACATAAAATGTTATCGTATGATGTTGCACAGTTAACAATGCAGCTCTTACCACACAATCAGCTGCAGTTGGTGGGTTGTGGCAAGGGTAGTCTGCAGTTCCCAGAAATGAACTCTCCTGATGTCCACGCTTGTGGATATATGACCACGAAATATCTACCTGTTACTGCATATTTTGTCGCCACCTGTAGACCAGCGTGTAAGTAGCTTAAACGTCAACTAGTGCACAAACCTGTATAGTTTTTGGCAAAACTGCAGCTTATCCAGGCAACAACCCATCAATTACCACAGCACGCAATGTGTTTAAACATAGCATATCAGTGTCTAGATATTAACTGTGTGTAAAAATATTCGTAGGCCTACGCATGATTTACATACTACCAATTATAAACTACTGCTATTAATAAATGCCATTTTTATTAAAGTCTGCTTCTACATTGACATATGTTTTATCATAAAGATACAATTTAAATAACATTTCTTTTAATAGTTATAATTCAGATTTTCAGTGTTTCTGGTATAAAATTTGTACTATAAAACAACATAAATGATAAGTCATGTGTGTACCAATTTTGATGAAATTGTAAAAAATTATTCTTCAGGTAAATAGTGTGCTCGAAAATGTATTTTCTTCATACTTAGGCGTACTTCGTATTTTCAAGGACTCGATTCTAACATATTTGCATCCCACGAGATGGTTGAAAAAAAAACATTCACTTAATTTAAAAGTGATGTTTCCATACTCTTTAATGTCTGCCTAAAGCAATTACGGAACTTATTGTTTAAGAAATAGTTTTGGGCATCTCTGTTTTCAACCGAAATATATTTTAATCCTTGGAATGAATCTTGAGCACTTTATAACAATTCCACAGCGACTTTATCAGTTATTATGCTCGGTAGATTAGTTGTTATTTCTTTGAGTGATATTTTTTCTACGGCTGACGCTTAACGAATACATGCACAGTCTAAGAATACTACATCTAGGTTATATTTATATATAATGTGCAATTGATTATGTCGGATTAAAAGGAGCGCGGAAACTGGTCGCAGAATATAATGCACTCACCTCGCAGATGCGGCATACATAAGAGTAATGTAATCATGGGCAGTTATACTACTCTGGTATATTTCTGGCTGTAAAACCAGTTAATCGATTTTAACGAGACATGCTAAATTTCAGGGAAATGATTACGTAAGTTAGTGAAACGTCTTTTGATGTTGATGTGTTTCATTGTGTTGTATGCTATTCGGTATATTTGTGAATATAAGCACCAAACATGACAAAAACATGAGCTCCGAAACTTTAAATAATAGCGTCACGTGAAGCTGTAACCATTCAGGATAAACCCGCTGTCTGTTGCGAGTAAACCGTGACTGCCTACAGCTCACCACATCGCATAATATATTAATATACGACCAGCTTTTATAACGAATTTGCGCCCTATCTTATTTTGTTGATTTTTTATCAACTTTACTGTAGATTTAATACGAAACAAATATTTTTCTTGATTTAGTTTACCGCTTTTGTTGGTGTGTGTTGAAAAACCGAATATAATCCGAACTTTACAAAACTTTCTGAAGCATAAATACGCTATGTTTATTAGGCATACATAAGGCAAGTGAGTGAGTAAAGAGTTTTTGGTCAGCGCTTAAGGGCGTTCAAGTGGGGAAAAATCCATAATTTTATATTTGTATAAAATAGTGTTAGTTTTGTAGACATTACTTAAGAGTACATTAACATCTGACGGAAAAAAATTAGCTCATCTATTTTTCCCGTAATGTCACTTCAAAGTCAAAATTTGCATATTTTTACTTCATACAAAACTTGAAAACCAGTAAATATAATGAAATGAAAAAAATCTCATCAAAACTACACGTCACCGTCTACGGCTTGAAGCATATACAAACACATTATAAAATATTTCTGTGTTTAAAATAAATTTCTAAAAGTACCAAAAAAAACTTAAATTTTGAATTTTTTTATTTAACATAAGCATTTTTTGTAACGGGTTTTAAATGCTACAGGCCATAGACAGTAACGCGTAGTTTTGATACGATTTTTTTCATTTCATTATGTAAACTGGTTTTCAAGTTTTGTATGAAGTAAAAATACGCAAATTTTGACTTTGAAGTGCCATTACGGGAAAACTAGAAGAGCTAATTTTTTTCCGTTAGAGGTATATGTACTCTCAAGTAATGTGTACAAAACTAACACTATTTCATACAAATATAAAATTATTTTTTTTCCCCACTTGAACAACCTTAACTTAGTGAGGTAAGTATGGAGCAGTGCCGGAAAAAATGGGCGGAGTAAACGGGAGATCCCCGAGAAAACCCACCGATGAACAGCACCGTCCGGCACGATTCCCACGAGCTGAAATCCGGGGTCCGACCCTGACGGGAAGGCATACATAAGGAAATTATCATAATTAATAAGGATGATTAAAATTGTTCTAACATTTTTTTTACTAAAGAAGCAAGATCGATCAGTTGGTTAGTGGTTACTTAACAATATTTCAATATCTGAATCATTCACTTTAAGTAATGCCAGAGTTTGGGAAAAATCTAAACGTCATTTGTATATTACCCTATACAGATGATTTTATAGAATTATTGCGGCTCACACATTAAATAATAATGTTATAACTTTTTATCATATTGACAATGTATTTTGTCTCTACATTAAATTCAGTGTAGGTTGGCTGCAATTGCTGACCTCAGCCACTATTCGTCGCCGTGATCAGCAGAAAATGCTTTTTGGACCCGGATGGATGAGAAGGAGAAGAGAGGGGAGAGAGCCTTTCTTCACAGACTCCTGAGATGGACGGTTACCTCAGAACCTCCGGACATATTTTCCCCAAAAAACACAGCCAAAAAAGAAGGAAAGTCTCATCTATACGATCTTGCCATGTCGACCGTCTCGTGTGGGCGGATTCTGACCTAGTCCACTCCCGATATCGTTGCTTGACGTTACAAGAGAGTTTTTTTCTGCCTCTGCTATATTCTCTGAGTTCATCAACTCATTGAGATATTCTGTTCATTGCTATGCAATGTAACTCAGCATCCCTAAAAGTTGTATTTTTATGCACTAGTGTCTCCCTTCTCTAAGCGATTCAATCAGTGAAATTTTCTTCAAATACACTGATAAATAAGTGATGCATTATATTAACCTATTTAACTATAAATTGCACAGAGAATTGAGTATGGAGATAATTTACAATGCTAAAAGCAAAACAACTCGTCTGTGTGTTGTTTTATGGTGTGAGGCGTAGTAGCTAACTACAAATATACATTTATTGCAATGTGCAAATGTATTATTAGAATTCTTGAAGCATGTGTAGAGTATTTTTGGAAATTGTATAAACGGTAAATGTAATGGTATCTGCAATATATAACTGAATTGTTTAAAATGCCATTGAAGAGCTCAAAGCCTTGGCAAAGTAAACACTAGGGCCTGAACTGAGATACCATTCTAATGCTCGCGTAGAGTGATTACTGAAACCCTTGAAAATCGAAATCAAGATTGCCCAGCTGTGAATTGAAGCCGGATCCTGCCAAATCCGAGTGCAATGTTTACCACTGCGCTTACTTGCTTGGTAAGCATTTGTGGAAGAGTTCTGTGTCGTTGACAACGGTATTAAATATTATATGTACGATTTTAAAAATGCCTTGTATTTATTAAATTATAATCGTTTTGTAGGGTTACATGAAAAAAAGAGTGTTTTAAACCTGTGTTTCTCAACACTCTCGTATATTAAATGCCTAAATGTACGAAATGTAATAGGAGGCAAGGTATTTAAGTTGATGCTCAAAGTATGGTTTTTCATACGTGGCATGCTAACAAGAGATGAGTTCAAGCTTATATTTTCTTAATATGAAAACATCTAATAAAACAAATTTTTCAGTTTTTTGATGTAAAAGATAAGTAAATATTTTAGATGTAAAGTTACATTTAACTTTTGACGATAGTCATTTGACACACACACTATCCATATGGAGAAATATCCACTACATGTTCCTGTCTTCTGCCAAGGTCACGATGTGTATGAGAGAAGGCCGGGGTGAAGGTCGGGCGGCTGCTCGACTAGCGACATATGCCTGTCACCCTTCGGCCCGAGGAATGAATGAGGCGAGGTTAGGCGAGTGTGGAAGAGCGGTGGAATGAGTAAGGCAAGGGAAACAGGAGTTCTCCGAGAAAACTCGCCGGTCAGTGGCAACGCCCGCCATGTTCTTACACACTAAATGAATATTAATTACAAAATTCAGCAACGTACACAAATTCTACACAAGTCGTTTAACGAAACCACTTGAAATTCACTAGGTTAGGACTGTCAACATTTTAAATTTAAGATATTCAAAATTTAATCCAAGTGAAATTCACCCGTGTTAGAACTTTCAACGATGGCCTGTCGATCAACTATCAGAACTAATGTTATATTCTAATGTAACTAAAGTAATGTGTATAGAATGCACTGTATTTAGGAAAATGTTTACCAAGTAGAAAATAAGTCGACTATGTTTTTACTCCCGCCATCAATCCTTGATTAGCATCGTAGGTGTTTATCAAATCCTGGTAATCGACGAAACCTTTTCACGTGGTCGAGACAAGTTATCCTACTCCACGGCGTGAACTTTCATAAGCACTTTTAGTGCAACTCCACACATGTTGGCAACACTGAGACGCGGGCCGGGCGAGGTGACAAGAGAAGGCCGAGCTCACGGGAAGATTGCAGAGGTCTCCAGCCGGGCGTGCTGCTGATCGGACACACACTCTCCTCTCCCGACACTTCATCACACCCAGCATCTTCTCCTTCGCGGTCCAGCGGGCGCACGCTGCTGTCTTCCCACGCCCCCACCCGCTCCCTCTCACACCTTAACTCCCGCAGACGTTCCGTTGAGGGGCTCATCTGGCCTTCGCCTCGCTGCTCTGTGTTGCCTGGGTGCACTTAACTTTGCGCCTGCGAGGTAGACAAAACTCTCGCAACAATGTCTACCCTGGCCTCTTAGGGCACACGTCACTGATCTCAGCCTTCTCACTGGTAGCTCGCCTAAGTGCTGACCCTATCATTTAAGAAGACGTACCAAAGATAAAGGCGAATGGTGCTTGTCTATAACTTTTTTTATACTGTACCATAAGTATAGATGATGTTTTACCGCGGGAAAACTTGACTGTTTGCTGGGTTTCAAAGCACATTCAGCTCACCAGAAGATTACTGGCTTTCGCTCGTATGTGTAACTGTTATCCTATTTGACTGGGCCAATAAGAATCCCGCTACTGTAATGTTTGATGCCTGTTATTGGTCTGCAGACAACTATGTTGTGTCAGACGTCCATCTGTCAACCATATATGTTGTAAGAAACTACAGTGAAAACGCTGTAGTTTCTCGCCACATTTAGAGTTGGTCGGTATCCGACTGACACTCTGTATCTCTCTGCAGACCAATAATAGGCATCTAATATTACAATTCTGAGATTCCTATTGATTTAGTCAAATATGGTAACAGATCCACGTACAGGGAAAAGCCAGTAAGCTTGCTATAAGCTGAACATGCATTGAAACCAAGCAAGCAGTCAAATTTTCCCGCGATAAAAACTCCATATGTAACTATAAGTTAGTTTTGTAGATGTATGGAAGGTGTGAAATGGGTATACAAGAGACTAAGTGAGTGAAAAATTTTAATAAGCGCTTAACATCGAGGTCCTTGGCGCTGGTGAGGGATGAAATGAGGTGATTATGGAGCAGCACAAGAATGAAAGAGCAGGGGAAACGGGGGATCCCCGAGGAAACCCGCCGAACAACGTCATCGTCCGGCACGATTCCCACATGCGAAAATCCGGGGACCGAATCCGCCGGGAATCGAACCCGGATCGCCTTGGTGGGAGGCGAAGGGTTTGACCGTTCGGCTACCGCGGCCATTTGGAAGTTCAGTGCTATTTTCCAGAATAAACAAACTTCTATAATAAACGAACCTTATTAAATACAATGTATACTTGAAAGTGTTCCAATAAAACCAGATTAAATGTTAGCTAGTAAATTAGCTATTCGAACATAGCAAAATTTATTGGTATATTTAGATACGATTACACGGATCAATCAAATATTTACTGTATCGTTTTACAAATTGTCATAAATACGTTTAAACACTTACTAGAAATTAATGGAGAGTTAAAACTGGTATTTTAGCAATATAGTTAGGCATATTCATGATTTAGTATGATAAACGGACTTTTCGGTTTAATATAAACGTATTTTAATTTCAATAGAACAATTAAAATCAAATCTGGTTGTTAACTTATTGTAATCGAAAATTCTTATTACTGAGGTAATATCCAATACGTTATCCAATCGGACTGTATTAGCTGGCGCCGTTGTACTTTCTGTGTAAACGCACGTCATAAAATGATATGATAACCACCTACTGGTTATAAAAAAAATTCCTCATATTCATTATTAATTAACTACCATTGGAATAATTTTAAAAATGAAATGCATTATAACCAAAAATTTTAGAAATAGTTTACTCAATTTATTTGTTATATCTTAAAATTATGTGGTACATAAAACGTCATCGTACAACGTTTTGCCAGTAATATGTTCGTTACCAATTTAGCCCAAGAATCGTGTAGTATGCTTATCAGGCGTTTGTTTCTGAACATCCTGTATATTATCATTAAACTTCGTCACACTCATACAGACACACGCACAAACTGTAGTACGCACAGGCAGACACACAGACACGCTCTCCTACACCTACATCAAGAAACACATACAGAGGTACACAGGGGAACAGCACAGAACACAAACACGAAGAAACACATGCAAAAGCACACAGATACGCCTTTTAATACACAGACTTGTACAGAGACACAAACAGAAACTGAATCACGGACAGAACACATCCATGGACACAAAATGGACAGAATATATCTGCCAACCTGAAATATCGGTGTCGTAAGGTTTAAATATCCTCGAAAATTTATGAATAAGTATATTCGTTGAAGAAACGTTTGTTACGTTGTTTGTTATCTTAATTAAGTATTATAACGTCTGCCTTGTCAATCTTATAAAATGATATTTAAAAAAAATTGAAAATCGCATGATTTATTTGCCATATGTGCTTGTGCAACGTACTGTACTATCGTGGACATACGACATTGCGATATTATGACGTCCCAGAAATCTTCATTGAGAATATAATAAAACAAACAAAAAACCGGAAAAATCAGAAAACAAGCCTAGTTTGGCTGTAGTCAACACATCTATAAACCAAAACAGCAAAACATGAACGACCCCATAAGGAATTAGTCAACAAGAAATAAAGCAAAATAAAATAAACCCTCAAAATTAAAAGTCTAAAGACAGAACAAAATAATCTGTAAAACTCAGTATCCACAATAAAGACAGCTCAGGCAATACAGAGACGAAGACAATGTTGGACACGAGACAGGATAACAACGTCGAAGTCACAGACAACTAGGCAACACAACTATGAAGACACAGAAGAATACAGTTTAAGACAGACTTTTCACAACGTTTGTTCCGTCATCAGGTGAACTAGGCTTGTTTTCTGATTTCTCGAATTGTGTTAAATTTTTTTCCTAGTCTCATAACATAATATTTCAATGGCGTACGTCCACAATAATACAGTACGTTATTCTTCCCCATTGCATGAAACATTCAAATACATTAGATTACTAAACCCGCGAAATATTCGGATCTCTTATAATATGTACTAGGCGAACTCCAAAGTGTTGCAAGTGTTGTGTCCAACTCAGATATAAAAATACTTAATACATTAAACAAACAAATTCTTACGTATTTGTATTTTGAATGTATAATATTATTGACAGGACGCACAGAGGCACAGCCAGAGCCACACTGACACGGAGACACACATTCTGTCCGCGCGCCAGCTTTGAGTCCCTGCGTTTTTCGTCCGTCAATACATAAATAATAGAACAAGGCGGGTAGTATGTCGACGCACATGCTAGCCGTAGTAACGCCTTTAGTTAGGATGTGTTTGCTAGTGTTTCTGTAGCGTACATGAAGCTTAGGACGAAAAACGCAAACTCGCCAGGACCTCAGAGCTGGAGCGCGGACAGTGTAGGCACATCCTCAGACACACAGACATATCTGCAGACACACACACTGGTCCATAGCACAAACACACACAGAAAACACAGACCGACATAGAGATCCACCCAGAGAAACACATAAATACCCCACAGACCAAAACACACAGACTCACATGCTTGTAATATAGGGGCCTACTACATTTCATAAAATATTAATAGTTAGCGAATATTTCTCTAAAACTTTACTAACACTGTACTCTTAACAAGTTTCATGAAGAAGACTTATTTTTTTTTTTTGTAAAAGTTACCTTAAATGTTTATCCTGCGGCTAGTAATTTCTTTACATTTATCCGACATTTAACCCAGTGGCCTGATAGAGAGGTCTTGAGCTCTTGCGAGGAGGACATTAACTATGTAACAACCGCAGGAAGCAAGCACTTAGGAGACGGGATCACTCTGAGAAAACCCTTCGGACAACGCTAAGGTCCGCCATGTGTCCCACATGCGAGGAAAAGTGAGCGACCCCCACTGGTAATCAAATCAGAATCGCTTTGACAGTTTGCTTACTGCGCTGTAGTTTCGCATCTGCATGCTTAGGTATTCTGCGCGTATGTGCTGCATCTGCAGCGACGAATCCACGTGCCGCAGCAAGTTTTATCCCCTTGGTAACAGCAGGTGTCGGCAGTTCCCACCATTCTTCAGCTCTCGGGGTGAAGGTGCGGTGTGCGAGAGGGGGAAAGGGGGTTGGGCGAAGGTGTGGAGTCGTACGCTTGGCTTGGCTATCCACCAAGAATTAAAGTACCCTTGAAAGAATTATTTTTATCTTCCCGCGGCGGCCGTACGTTTCTCTCCGAACCCTCCTCGGCATCCCAGCCACGTGGTCCCAGGGCGGGTATTGTCTGCCCCCCACCACCCATCCTCAGCAGAGTGTGTTACCTCCTGGGAGGTGACGTCGGCAATGGTAGGCCCTGGTGTTCGTTCCTCACTCGGCGGCACTTGCTTGGAACCTGGGACATCACCTCGCAACTTCTGCTTACCACTGCTGAATTCAACCTCATTGACGGGCAGACTGGTGCCGTTCATTCCAGAGCCCTGGCCGAGCAAGGCTAGAAATATACAAGTTCAATTACATGTAATGAGGCTAAGTACATGCCATGCTTACATATATACCTCCACTGACTCTTTTGTTTTTCTCAGTAAGGCTTATGGGATCTTTGAAACGTTTTTTATTCCCCTAAAAACTATAATGATAAATATGTATTGGTTTTGGACATACGTCATTGCTCATGTTTTGATGACCAAACTCATGTTGAATGACGAAGTACAAAAGGGGCCGCAATGGCCAAATGGTCAGACAGTTTGCCTCCCACCAAGGCGATCCGGGCTCGATTCCCGGCGGGGTCAGTCCCCGGATTTTCGCATGTGGGAATTGTGCCGGACGATAATGTTGGTTGGCTGGGTTTCTCGGGGATCTCTCGTTTCCCCCGCCCCTTTATTCCGGCGCTGCTCCATACTCACCTCATGTCTCCCCTCACCAGCGTTGAAGACCTAAATGTTAAGCGCTGACCAAAATCTCTCACTCGCTACAGTACAAAAAAAAACATATCCCAGAGCAATTCGGTCAGACTTTATATTTAACAGCAATATTTCTAAAGATGGCACTCGGTCATATTTTGACAATACCCGAACACAAAGGAAACAATATTCCTAATATACAAAAAAAAACCGTAACTAGACAAATTAAGCAACAGTGAACGGCAAACCAATGACAGAGACAACACAAGTTTCATTCAACGAATAAAATGCTACGTTTCGGGAATAAGTGTATTCCCGTCTTCAGGTTTGAGACAGTTGTTCGAAACACCAAGATTCGAAGGAAAATCTTAATATCAAGGAGCGTCCTTTATTAATTAATTTGCGCTATTTCAGGATGATTTGTTAATTCTAATTTCTCAAAGAATAATACCTGCGACAGTACAGCTTTTATTGAAGTTAACACAACTATCGTGTTTCCGTTTTTATAATCCAAGTTTTGATACTGGAATATCAGTACGATTATAAACAATATTGGGATTTCAGCGAAATATTGCAGTATTGAGCCATTTATTTACAATACATATGCTTCTATTAAACAATTAATTTAACTATAGTAACCTAGATATGTCCTTTGTGAACTTATTTTCCTGTGAGAGAACCAACCAAAAGCGAAGAATTTTTCGTATTTTCTGATCGTTTCTCACTTCTGCTCTCACAGATACTCCACTCCGGTCAGAGACACCGCGTAGTCTCCACCCTCAGTGTGTCGTCTCAGACAAGAACATGCTCAGCTGTCGCTCCAAGTGTACGTCCTTCGACCGCAGGCTCAGATCTCATTTATGTAGACACGCTACTTAAATTCCACTTAAAAACTTATTCTCAAATATTTTCCTAAATATCCTTACCTTTAATAGTATTCTCTTCTCAATGACTGAACACTGCTGAATATAATTTAACACGTCGGCCTACATCCATATCCGTACCCATTATGGATTTGCGTGTTGAATTATATTTGACGGGGCTCAGTCAGGTTTCTTAAAAACCATTTTATGCATTGATAAGAGAAAATTATTGATAAAGGAATCAAAATACTTGCTTGTTTACCTGGGGCCGCGGTGGTCTAGGCGTCAGAACTCTAGCCTCTAACCAAGGCAATACGGGTTCGAACCCCGGCTAATTTAGCCCCGGAGCGGACATTTCCGTTGGCCGGCGGGTATTCTCGGGAAATTCCCGTCTATCCCGCCTCACTCATTCCGTTGCTGCTCCACGCTAACCTCGCATCATCCTTCATTCGGGCCGGACGGGCGACAGTCATGTCTCGCTAGTCGAGCAGCCGGTCATAACTTCACCCTGGCCTTCTCTCTTACACAATATGTCCCTGCCCGAAAGCGGGACAATAAATTAACTGATACACAATAACGGAACTCGTAAACGTTGATTGTGGTAATTTTTTGCACATTAAGCATTCGACTGATTCCTGAAACAGTTGAGTATGGTTTTGAAAAATACAGCCCAATAGATTCTTTAGTAATGTGGACAGTGCCGAGACGAACAAAAATTCAGTAGTTTCATTCACGTAGGTTTAACATATTATATTGTAAATACCGTCATTTAGGCTAGGATAGTCGTAGAAAGACAAAAGGTCCCACTTTATTAAATTTAACAATATTTTTTGCGTACACTGTCGACTCGTGCATTCAAACTCAGCTCGGCGAGATGGGAAATGCAGCTATAGTAACCCGTTTTGTCTGACATCGTACAGAGAAATAATGAAACTGTTTTAGTGACAGTATGCTATAAATTTAATTATTATAAATTATTAATAATATCGCTACATACTACATGGTAACCACGTGGATGGAAATTCAAGTCAGCATGCCTCGGCAATTTTTTTTTTTTTTCGAGAAATATTGTATCAGGTTAAACTGTGATAATGCAGCTCAGCACAAATGAACGATACATTGTCAAACATAGTCCTTATATGCTTTTCTTATAGCTTGCGAACTTACCACACCAACATAATAAGATGTATGGTTAATTTTGTTTAATTTACTGTCTCTGAAATAACTCAGGATATTAATTGCTGCCGTTGACCGGTGGCTTCTCTCGGGATGCTCCCTTCAGTCACACGAGCCTTTCCCATTCTGTCGTTACTTCACACACAACCCGCCTCACCTCATCCATTTTTCGGGCCGGAGGGCGACAGACATGTCTGCTAGTCGAGCAGCCGGCCCACTCTCCACCCACTATGTGATCCTGCCAGAAGGCGGGAAAAACGTAGTGGTTTTCATTGAATTGCTTATATAAAAAAAAATAACACTAAATTTTGAAGTGGACTTATTAGTTTTCCCATTTACTCTGAAGTACTGTGAAACATGTAGTGAGTCGCTAGAGTAGTGAATGCTAAAACGATTTTAGATGTAACGTAGATCTCGTCTCATCTTTTATATATGTCGGTCTAGCTGACACGTGCACTGTAGAATATTATTTTAATTTAAATCATATACGTTACAAAATTACTCTTTTTGAATACTTTTCGTTGACTAGGAATTTTCCTTACAGAACACAACACTTAGGCCTGTAGGATACAAACAATATTTTAAGTGCATTTTGTAGTTGTTTTTTAGTTAGTTAACAGAAGAGGTGAATTTTCTTCCACTTTCGTAATTGCGTTTCTCTTGTGGATAAAATTAATTACTTTTCTTTCATTTGCCTGAGTTGTTTCCGTTCCTCTGATTACCTATTTTCCCCCGTCACATTTATAATCGTGATAGTCGAGAGTATAATTAGTAACTTGTTTAGCTCATATTTGCCACGTAGTTTTCTGGCTTAGATAATTTCACGTTCAAACATCTAATGAACTAAATGTAATCTGAAAAAAAGTAATGTAATGTTAATTACGTACCAAACTCGACATTAGCTACAATTTGGTTTTCGGAATGACAATTCGAGAATAATCTTGTAAATTTAAAACATATTTTAAAGTATGTTTTCATTTCTGGTGAGTGGGATAAAATTGGTAATATTTATAGTGACTGTTGACTTATACAATCACAAACATATTTGTTTCTTTTCCTAGGGTGGGGAATCAATAAGTCTCAGCATATATTCCTTGGCTTGTGAATTCTTTGAAAGTTTCTGGCAATGGAAATGATTTATTAAGAGGACGTGTTACATTATTCAACCCTAAAAGCATTAATTTATAACTGTAGGTTTCTTGAAGCCAATTTGCGAAAGTTAAACAATAGCAATCCTAGACAATAGTTTTAGCCAACGTAGGCTATTAAACAAAATTGTTTCCAGTGTTGCGAACTTCTGAGGCACAATCTCTGACGCCGGAACTTCGTGCATTTAACTGCAGCGCAAGAGATCACGCATAACGGATTAGTAATTCTGGATAAATATTTACTCATAAAGTTGGCAAATACCATTATCTAGGATGGTCATTGAGTATTTTAACCATATTGCCTTCGAAAAAATCGTAGGAATTAATTTATGTTTTCAGCGTTTATTTATCTACCACGCACTCTTAAACACTCATTTCAACACAATTTGCTATTTATAGAGGCACGAGTATTTCGCGTATTCATCTGACAACAGCCTAGACTTCTCAGTTCTATACGTGTACCGGTTGAAGCCGAATATCCATTGGCTTATATCAGTACAAACGTGTAGCACGTGATATCCTGACGACTTGTTTCCTTATTTATAACAGGCTTGCAGTCGTCAAATGTGTGTTAAAACCGCTCTTGTCTAATCACAGAAGGAGGAGTGAAGTATAAGTGAAGTATAAGTTATTGACGTTCAACCTGACCTAGAATCAATACGCGAAATAATCGTGCCTCTAGCTATCTGTATTGAAAGCAAAAATTCACGTGTGACATGCATGCTAGACTTCACTGTACTATGCATGCTCAAGCCTGTCTATTATTTCATTGTCTCGTGTTTCAGTGAGTAGCAGCTAATAGACAAATGGCCGGTGCTTGACTATAATCAGGACAGCAGATTCTAACATGACGAATATTCCTTCCCCTAACTAATCGTGTTTGCAAGCCTGCATGTGCATAGTTAAACACATTTTTATTTATATCCGCATTTGTATTTGCGAGTGTGAATTAATCTGTAGACCACTCACAGTTGAAAAGATCTTTTTAAGACCATCCGAACATGCTCAATAAATCAATGATGTTTTTTTTTGCTTCAGTCATCAACTTTGAGAAAGATTGGATATCATTGTATTGAGTTTAATAATGGCATGGACGTTGTAATACAAATAACAAAAGAAAGATGGTGATACAAATGTGCTGACTTTCCGTTAACAGCAATTACGGTAATATATAAGAGAAAGAAGGAGAGAAAGAGATCGACATATAGAGAGAGCAAAATAACGCGGGAGTGCGATAGAGTGAATTAATAAAACAAGTATCCCATCTGGTTTTCCTGTTTTTTCGGATATTAACAAGACAAATTAAGCATCTGAAGAATATATAAGTTTACTTAATTGTCGCATCAATTTAGTTCGACGGTAAATAACTGAGGAACAAAATGTCGCAAACGCGGGAAACTTGTAAATGTATTTTTCTCTCTGTAATGTGCTTTTGCTTCTCACGGGGTATTATATTTGCTGATACAAAAGAGAACTGAACATTCATTACCCGTATATCGTGTGCAAAGAGATAATTTCTGTGCTTCCCTTTATTACCATATCTTGAATCTTCCTATTCGTACTTTTCTCTTTGTATCATCCTCTTTATATTGCACTCTATAAAAGCGTGCTGAGATAAAACATTACACATCGTCATATTTTACCGCAATTGCTTATTCAAATATCGCATTAAAGAAAATGTTCTCTTTAGAACACCGTGAGTATACAAAATAAAGTCACTTATTTTCAAGTTTTTAAGAATTATACGTCAAAATTATTGTATGCATTGAAATCTGTTTTATATTTGTAAGAATAGTGAAACTTTTGCTTTCGGTTTCATTTTGCACATCTGGTAAAACATTTTCAGCATGTCACAAAATTAATTGAGGAAATTCGTGGTAGCCACACAAAATCAACTCGAAGCACCTTCCCTGAATCCACCAAGAAAGTAGTAGGCTCTGTAACTCGTCTTAGATTTCTTCGTAAGAAATACTCCGGGCAGTTCTATTCAGTGGTAAGCTTTTGAGCAATAAGTGATTCTTACGTTTGTTGCCATGTACTGTACAGTATAGTCCATCTCATGTAAGAATTCCATTTTTTGACAGTTGTACTGGCATAATTGTATAGTTGTTTCCATGAAATAAGCAGTGTTTTCCACTGCCATTAAGTGATATTTGAACAAACACACTCTGGTGGCTCTCAAACTGTGAAGTTTATAAAAAATTAAAAGTATTTTCCTGTAGAGATTTGCACACATGCTAATCCTTTGAACTGTCAAAAAAAAAGGAATTCTTACGCGAGACAGACTATATAAGTTTCACTTCTTGGCAACCCTTGTCTCTGCAATGTGTACAGATGCAGCTTTAGTGGCATGTACACGTCTACACTGACTAGGGCAGCCAATGAGTGACCGGCAGCAGACCTCCGGTTCAGCGTTGCCTCATTCAAGCTCATGCCTTCTACTAAAGACGGGCATGACGATACGCGTCAGGAAAAAATAAGTACATAGGGCCATAAATTTTACCCGAAAAGAATTTTGTCCCAGTTTGTTTCAGTGTCTTACGTGCACACCTGCAGCTCAAGTTCATGGCTATTGACAAGAGTCAGAGTCTTTTGTGCAGAGTTGTTATTCATTTGACTGTGCCAATCAGTATACGGATAGCTGCGACAATTCGCGTCTGTGATTTGCGGGTTTAACCTCAAGACGCTGGGTGTTACGGCATCCAATCAATGACCACAAAGCAGAGATGCAGGTGCGTACTTAAGGCGTTGAAACAAAGTGCTGCAAAAATCTTCTCGCGAAATTTCCTGTCTCTAGCTGCTGATGTTCACATAAGGCACTGCAATTAACTGGGGCAAAATTCTTTTCGCATATATTTCGTGATCCTAACTATACATTACCAAAACCGAAACGAAGTAAAACTGAATACGTAGTTTTCTAAATATGTAGCTGTTATTTGGAACATAAAATAGCATTTAACATATGCTATAATTATATCCAGAAAACCCGAGGGTATGGTATCACACCCTTAAGAAGCATACTTGCAACATTAGAACCCGTAGACGCACGATGAGTAGGGCCCGGTAGTTTTCGAGAAAATATTTTTGCAGCACTTTGTTTCAGTGTCTTACGTACGCACCTGCAGCTCTGTTTTGTGGTTAGAGATTGGATGCCCTTACACCCAGCGTCTGGAGGTTAAACCCGCAAATCACAGATGTGTTACGTCACAGTTATCCATGTACTGATTGGCACAGTCAAATTAATAATGATTCTGCACAAAAACACTCTGCCAATAATCATGAAGTTGAGGTGCAGGTGTACACGTAAGACACTGAAACAAAGTGGGGCACAAATCTTTTGTTTGAAAACTACCGGGCCCTAACGATGAGAGATGACATGAAATGAAGCAGGAGGACACCGTCGTCAACTTCCGACGCGTTCCACAATGCGAAAACTCAGGGTACAGTTCCGCCGGGAATCGAAACTTCAATTGCCTTCGTGAGAAGGGAGTGTGGTCTGGTGACTGCCCCGTTGTGGCCCTTAAAATATGCTGATGCCGTCGAAACGTGTAAAATATTTCGGGTTTATTTTAATTCCTATCATCTTGAAATCCTGAATAGCTTACAGGCGTTTAAGCATATCCTGTTGATCGGCAATTGCTAGAGACCCGGAACAATTCGCGGGTTCGCTTACCTGTAGGCTAGCCTCCAAGAATATATATGTGCACTCGAGCAGACAGCACCTTCTCATTGGCTGCTTGCTGACACTCTGTGATATCGCATGATTGGATCTGCATTCAGTTGCTTCTTCACCCAAAACAAATCGGAAATTTTTCAAGTCCCTAGCAATAGCCGGTCGCGTAACTGAGCAAATGCACCTGAATCAAGCTGGTTATTTACTATAAGCGCCTTAAGGGCGCGGTTCACTTCAGTTTCCAACGTCATTTTTTATTTTTATATTTGTACCAGATATTTTTTTTCTTATTTTAGACATAAATTGTGATCAAATCTTCCTCTTAGGAAATTTGTGTATCTCTCATAGTTTTTGTGCAATGAATCGTAAACTTCAAAATTTGCACTTTACGGTTTAATGTACCTACGCCACTAAAATCAACTGACATACCAAATTGAAAAAAAAAAATTCACGGTGTACAGCGATGTTATAGACTATAACCTGACATGTAAAAACAAAACAAAATTTTTATTTAATAAAAAATGCTGAGTTTTAAAATGAAAATTTAAAAAATTTAAATTTTTTTAAAATACAAATATATACATATATATATATATTTGTTTTTACATGTCTCAAATCATAGTCTACAACAATGTTATATACTGTAAATTGTTTCAGTTTGGTATGTCAGTTGGTTTTAGTGACCTACATAAAACATTAAAGTGTAAATTTTGACGTTCGCAACTCATTACGGAAAAGCTATGAGAGATACTAAAATTTCCTAAGAAGAAGATTTAGTCACTTTACATGTTTAAAATAAGATAAGAAATATCCGGTACAAATATAAAAATAAAAAAAAAATACGTTGAAAGCTGGGGTGATCCGCGCATGTAAGTAGTGCTGACAGCATAGTGGCAGCATTGGCGCGAGGAACTGTGGTCGAGGAGCGGTAAACGGGGATTATTCAACCGACAAAAGCCGGGTCATATGCGACACGAGGGGTGTCGCCCTAAGCTGTCTTCCGACCCCTCCCAGCTTGTTACACGAAGAGGTTATCTTGCATCCTCCCCCTCTCATCTGTAGCTCTCTCCTCATTCCTCTGCCGCCGTGGAGCGATCACAGTACTGTAAAGGCGGGTTCACATTGTTACAGGGACGCCATAAACTATCGTATTCCCTTTAATAATCTCAGTGGCGGCTCGTGGGTTGTTCCCAGGTGGGGCTGCAGATAGTCGGAACTGTACACTCTTGATGAACGCGCCGTAGACCAACGACCATGAAATATTTGCCTGCTACTAGATGTGTTGTGACCACTCAGTAGTAAGGGGCACCTGCACATCAGCGTGTCAGTGGATGTAGAGTCAACCAGCGCACAACCCTGTACAGCTCTTGGCAACTGCAGCCCTACCTGGCAACAACCCACGAGCCGCCACTGAACAATCTACATATATAGACTTAAATAAATCTACCATCAGCAACAGTTCTTTGAAGAAGTTTCCTTGAGATATTAATAGAGGCACGAGTATTTCGCGCATTAATCTGGCAACAGCGTAGACTTTTCAGACCTATACACACACTGGCCAAAGTCAAATATCTATTGGCTCCTAATCGTAACACGTGTTACAACCACGACTTGTTTCCTTATTTATCACTGGCTTGCAGTCGTCAAATATGTGTTGAAACAGGTGTCGTCTAATCACAGAAGGAGTAGTGAAGTATACAATATTGGCATTCAACCTGACCGAGAATCAATACGTGAAATAATCTTGCCTCTAGATATGAACCATTACTTGCCCGAAGGCTCACTCTGTGTACCGCCATTCTCATGACAAAGATAGTACCCCGACGGGTTCTTTGCGACATTTTTCGGAGCATTGCTGGTATAACTTGAGTTACAACATCTTTAAGTTCGTCAAGCTGTTGCTCAAATGACAACAGCAATGCCTCGAAAATGTCGCACAGAACATGGCAACGTGTTAGCCTTTGCCACTAGAATGACGGTAAGTTATACTCCGTTTCATATAAGTATGAATACATTTGACAACAACTTATGGGCAATAATTTGTAATATTTTATTATTTGTGTCACTACACAAGACAAAATTCGCAGTACAAATGTTGAAACGGACGTATCAGGTTCATTTTAGAGTTAAAATGTCTTTCATTGTGCAACACATAACAAAATATTGAAAATTATTGTCCATAAGTTGCTGTCAAATTTATCCAAACTTATTTGAAACAGAGTAAATAGACTGATCTTTTATATCAAGAAAAATTCTTTAAAAAAACTGTTGTTCGTTTTATTGATTTAAATTTAGAGATTTCTAAGTTATTATTGGAGGTAACAGGGAGTTGTGGCCGCTGCGTAGAACAGAAAGTTTTTTGTACTCAATTTCATATAAGTTTGGTTAAATTTGACAGCAACTTATTGGCAATTATTTGTAATATTTTGTGATTTGTGGGATTACACAAGACAAATTTTGCAGTGCAAATGATGTAATGAACATCTCAGGTTCAGTTTAAAGCTAAAAATGTCTTGCGTAGTGCAATAAATCACATAATATTAAACATTATTGCCCATAAGTTGCTGTCAAAATCTACCCAAACTTATATGAAACTGAATATATTTAACACTGTCCATGGTGCCTGACAGTAGCCATTTCGGTAATCTACTTGAAGTTACGTGTCCGTCCTGAAAGAAAAATTGGTAGCTGCATGTAACTGCATCCATTAGACATTTGTGAGGATTTTGGTAGGTCACGCACCCTTTCAGATCGTCTGCCACAGAACACGTGTTTTAGCTTTATGCCATATCATAATCAATTATGAAGGTAATTTAAATAAAATCTCTATCTACATATCACTAGTTGTATAGAGTAAAACCATGTTTGTAACGAAATTTTTCATATTTCTGGAAAAAAATTATTTTATAGCTATGTTAAAATCTCAACGGGATTTTTTTTTTTTTTTCCAGATTTTGTTCCCTACACCTCAATACACTATTAATGCACAGTTTCTTAACTACCATAATATGGAACCACAACTGTAATGCTTGCCTTTTTGTCTGTTCCGTAAAAAAATTGGTTATAGGGAGCTTAGTTAATATTAAGTCATAAAAAATTAAAATACACGTTATGCAACTTAAACTATGATGTACACATTGACATAACTTAAAAATAAAATACATACCATGCATGAATACCTTAACGTAGGAACCTATGCACTTACGTTAGGTTTTGGGGTTGGGTTCACGTGAACTAAGAATCTAAATATGCACAAAAGTTGTTTTTGCTATAGCAGAATATTGATAGTAAATAATTGCACTTGGGTAGTTTTGTGACGAAAGAAATAAAAAAACTAATAATAAAAATATGACGTATTTGAGAAAAATATTTAAAATGTAATCAAGTCTTACATGCTGACGCCTCTTCCTACTTAAAATATATGTTCGCAACCACCCCTTATCGCTAATAGCAAGAAGTAGAAAGTTGACCAACTTAGTCGCGTACGTAAGCACGCTACGTAATGATGTGTATGTTTGCCTACGCCACAGACTGAGTACTAATACAGACGTGAAATGGCATGTCGGCTCATTTCATACGCGCTTATTGGCTGCCCAAAGCTGTTGGTACCAGCCCAGTGTCATTATAGACAGCGTCACACAACTTGGTACAATGACAGGAGCTGGGAGAGGAGTCGGCCATGGCCTTGCTAAGGAACAATCCAAGCATTCGCCTGAAGCGATTTCGGGAAACAATGGAAAACCGAAAACAGGAATGGTCGGAGCCGGGGATCTAACCCGGGTCTTCCCGAATGTGAGCCTAACGTGTTACCGTTGCGACAGTTCGCTCAGTACAAGGTGCATGGAAAGTACAACCCAAACGTACCATATTATAGCTTTTAATTTCAATAAAATATATTGTGCTAATTAGTTTATATTTATATTTTGAACAGATTTTAAAACCCTGGTCATGACATAAATTCTTTGGCAATCCTTATTTGTATGGTATATTTTGCGTGGCCAGACTTACTTTATGTCGTAAATTACATAGCATTCTCTTTGAACTCAACGTTACTATAATGGTGTCGATTACTATAAAAAGTAGTCAAAAGTATCTGGGATCTATAACACAAAAGTGAGAATCCTATGAGGCAGAATCTTCGTGGGGATCATGACCTAACTTTTTGCGGGCTAGGTCCAGCTATGTTTCGTGCGTTGTAAACAGCAGTAAATAATTTTAACAGAATTTCCTTGGCATTCATGTAAGAGTTCGGCACGAAATATTCGTAAGTTCTGGAGCCGAGCAGAAGGAGGAAAGAAAGAAGACAAGTTCGATTTTAACGCTGGCAAAGAAACACTCCTTGGAAGTAAAAAGGGGCTGAGGTTTAATAGGTAACTCTCATAACGCTGTTTCCGACTGAAGTTTCATTTCCCAAGATAAGCTAACAAATTTCTCGGGATCTCGTAGTTGGTGTTCGTGCCGTTCTCAGAAAACTTTCTGGAAGGAAACTGTTCTTTTCAAGTTTTATTTACCTCTTCAACTTCCTCGTGTTCTGTCCGAGATGGGGGGATGCTTTTTAATGTCGGCGAGGGTGGGAGGGGGGACGGCAGAGCGGAGGCTGTAAGGAATTAGCATGCAAACCGGCTCTGTGGATGCGAGTCGCTTGTTTTCGCGGGCGGAGAGCGAATTCTGGAACACTTTCTGTTATTGTTGCTTCGTTGCAAGATTCCGGAGTGTGCGCCATACTACTTCGTCCCCTCTTCTGTTCCTCAAACTCAGTTTTTTTTTCTGACAGTCATCAATTACGAAACGTTTTGTCTTCAGCCGCCGTTCGGTTAAAATACTTTCCAACTCTCTCCCTACCCCGCCCACCTCCATTAAAAAAATAAAGTGTTATTCATCCCCTTCCTCGAGTCTTGTCCCCCCCCCCCCCCCCCCCCCCCCCCCCCCCCCCCCCCCCCCCCCCCCCCCCCCCCCCCCCCCCCCCCCCCCTCTTGCAACTCTTCTCAGGACGTCAACTCTCTTCCACGGCCTACTCTCGAACCCAGTCTTCCGGCCGGGATGGTCCAATCCCGGCACATAATTGTTACTGCTTGAATGTATGCAAATCCCGTTTGAATAATTAAAGGAACCGTCCGTGGGATGTGCCCGACTCAAAACCGCGCGCCCTGAATATTCAATGGAACTTTCTAGCAATTGTTTCAGCCTGACGCCGTATCGGGCGGATAAAAACTTGCTGCTCTAAGGAGAGAGAAGGGGAGGGAGGGTGGGCGGGAGAAAAAAATATGATGCCTGTGGAAGGTACCAAAGAGAGAGACAGAGAGATACAAGAGTAAATATTTATTTCCAACAGGTTAAGGTAACCCGAGAGCAGAAAAAAAATTACAATCGCTGAGGATTTCGTACTGTAAGATTATCTCCGCAGTGACTTTTCTGGCATTTTCAGAAGGGAAAGTTGCACTTAAATTTCAAATAAAAATTGCGGAGGAAAGTCCGTCATTGCAACTAACGTAATATGAGACGAGTGAATGCCTTACGAGTGCGTAGTAGATAAATAAACGCTGAAAACTTTAATTGATTTGTACACTTTTTTGAAGCCAAAATGGATAATATACTCAATGACAATCCTAGATATAGGTATTTGCCAACTTATGAGCAAAAATTTATCCACAATTACTCATTCGTTACGCGTGATCTCTTGCGCCGCAGTTAAATGCATGAGGTTCCGGCGTCAGAGATTGTGCCTCAGAAGTTCGTAACACTGGAAACTATTTTGTTTAAAAAGTTATCTATAAGCATTGTCTAGGATTGACGTTGTTTAATTTTCGCAAATTGGCTTCAAAAAACCTACAGTTATAGATTAATGCTTTTAGCGTTGAATTATGTACCACGGCCTCTTAAGTAAATGTGTTATTACGGTATTAAATGTAAATTGAAGAATATTCTATTCTAGTATTATAATAATTTTCTAACCATTTGCCTGAGTCTATGTCAAACTAATTGGTTTTCATTTCCCTCGGGTTATTATGATCTTTACACTTCTACAGAACGTATTACTTTTACAAAAAAGAAACCAGAATATTATACCTGTAGGATAGTTCTGTTTTGTCAGTCGGCATTCCTGCGTTGTATTATCGCTAGAGATGATGATATATCGCGAAAATGATTTGTGCCAAGATAGCCTTGAAAACACTGACACAACGTAGCTGTCTGCAGACCAATACCAGGCATCCAATAATACAATATCGGGATTCTTATTGGCTCAGTCAAATAGGGCAACAGCTCCACGTACAAGCTAAAGCCAATAATCTTCTGGTAAGCTGGGCGTGTATTGAAATCCATCAAAAAGTCAACTTTTCCCGCGATAAACCATCATCTCTAATTATCGCTAACTATGAAGTGAGTATTATATGTGTTGTGGTTATATGTGGTTGTTACTTGAGACAGTAAACTGGTCCTGAGTGTTTTTTACGTCTTCTTTTCTGTTATACACAATTGTATAGTACATTACCTCACGCTTCTCTACCGTACATAGTGTAAATATTTTCCTCTGTTTTAGAAACTTGTCTTGAATGTGAAGTACATGCCATACATCCCCACGAATCACGAATCATGTTAAAACTATTAATAAGGCGTCAACGGAATATTTACAACCCGCCGTTCATCGTCAATATTTGTAACGTTATTTCACTTTATTTAAAAATTTAAAAAAAATCTCAAATATAACATGTGATTTTTCAGTAGCCCTCGCACTTGATGTCTTAAAAATTTCAAATTATTCCTTTAGGCGAAAAACACAAACATTTCTACCACTAGTTAAGAGAAATATCCCGACTTGAATAATTGACAAATGTTTTTAGGAATTTCAGAATGTTGCGTACCATTGGAGTGTAAGGTATTCTCAGGACTACAAATCACATACGTAGATCTTTTTCCGCATATCCCCTTCCACATGTTTTAGCTGACAAATAAATAAAATCTCCGTAAACAGGAAAACCTTGAAGCATTTGTTATCTCGGCAATAAGCGCCGCAATGATACTTAACGGCCTCTTTTTTGTTTGCAATGGGCGTTCAATGCCTGGTTGATAAAGACTCCGACTTCTCCGTACGCCAGATTGTGGGTAGAGCTTTGATCATACAAGTCATTTTACAAACGTGCAACATTTTAGGCTTAAATTTAGTCTTCGTATATGAATAGCATTTAAGAATTGTTTTATTTTCCGGAATGGTAGTTTCTACAAATTGCGTTTGCAATACCTACGGACCCCTGTTGTTCGCGAAAAGAATTTTGCCCCAGTTCGTTTCAGTGCCTTACGTGCACATCTGCAATTCTGCTTCATGGTTATTGGCGGCTAGTCTATGTGAAGAGCCGTACCTTATTTGACTGAGCCAATTACAATAACGTTCCTGCTACACCACAAATCTGTGATTTGCCGGTAGAATCCCAAGGCTCGTGAGAGTTATATCTAATCTCCGACCACGAAGCAGAACTGCAGATGTGCACGTAAGGCACCGAAATAATGTGAGACAAAAAGCTTTTCGCGAAAATCAGGGGACCCTAACAAAAACTAGTAATTTCATCAAGACGGGGACAAACCTCTGTTTTCAAGGCTTTGTTCAAAGTTATTTTTAAACTGTAGAATTCCGCCACAGATTAATCGAAGTACCACATGGACACGCAACATTTCTTTATCTCCATTACAAATTCCCAGAATGATAGTGTCACCTCTGAAAGCATGGCAGACGAGGCGAGTCGATGGGATAAAGACTGCACGCTAGTTCTTTGCGCGTTGAGACTACTATGTATCCGAAGCGTGTGTCTAAATCGCCCTTACGGCTCCGACGCCTCTTGAACTCGGGCTCACAAAATATTTCTAGCCAGGGAAGTGTTTAAGGGGGACGCGTCGTTTTGCCTAAAAATGTTTTGCCTAAACACATTTTATCGGGTACACGCCACTCAGCCTAAAATTTTTCAGCCTAAAATTAGGCTGAATATATTTTAGGCTGTATAACTTTAGGCTGAATGACTTTAGGCTGAGTGACTGTAGGCTGAATAATTTTAGGCTGTATGACTTTAGGCTGAGTGACTTTAGGCTGAGTGACTGTAGGCTGAACGATATTAGGCTGTATAATTTTAGGC